>WTSP01017109.1:60694-71835 GCA_025331215.1 Actenoides lindsayi | reverse complement strand
TACCATTATAAGAATTAGAATTTATTTTGGGAGGCGAATGTGCATTTTTCATTAGTCCTTTTTCACTGACTGGTGAAATGCCTATTATTTAAGCTGTTGAAAAACCTTGAAGATTAGTTGTGGCATTTAAAATTAAATGGGAAAAAAAAAATATAAATGTTTTCAATGAGATGTAAAGTCTTGATGTAGACCTAGATATTTTAATCTGAGAAGTATTCAAATCTGGTTTTGTTGCTTTTCTCTCTTTGGTGTTGCAGCAGAGTTTTGTCCATGATAACACTCTAAAGAGTAATTTATTTGAATTCTAAATGCAGCTCTCATTAAATCAGGAGACTTTGTTAATTGGTACACATTACACTGAAAATGGAGCATTTATGAAACAACTTTTCACAAGCAGAGTATAAATTGTGTTCAACTGCCTGAGGAGGACAGGCTTAGTGGCTCTTCTGTGTGCTAGTGATCTTAGCCTTAAAATAGATTTGCTGTTGCTTACAACCTGGGTTTAATTTGTAATTAAAGCTGCAGAAGGAGATCTGATTTTTTTTTAGCATTAAATGAAGTTTTCTATGTGAGGAAATATTGTGAGTTTCTGAAAAAAGACATTTAAATAAGCTTCTCATGATTCACTCTATTTGACCTTCAGGCCTCAGGTAGGACAAATAGCAAATATAAACCATTCATGGTTCTCTTAAGCTACATTTAATGTGTGATTGCTACATTTGCTTGAGTAAATTATTACTCTAACTACGGACTTTATATGCCTACCTATATATAAACTTGCTTTGATTTATTTCATTTGGTTGAAACTCCTTTGTTTAACACTCTCATTTTCAGTTTAGCATCAGCGTATTCCTAACTGAATTCTAAAATCAAATTGCATCTGAATTAAACTCCACTTTTTTTAACCTTTTATACTGAAATAATGAACTTGGTTTAAAAATAATTATTCTTACTTTAGAATAGTGTGACCCATTTTGTGGACAAGCCATTAGCCTGTGTTATCAGTCTTATTTAGGCTCAGAGATGGTTACTGGTAAACAGTACATGAAGATACTACTTTGTGCCAGAGCAAAACAGATTTTCACCAATAGCTACAGAAAAGATGCTTCTCAAGAGAGCACTTGGATTTGCTTTCCCATCAGTGGATGCTGTCGGCCTTCAACTGCGAAGTCAGACTTCAAAATCTGGTGTTGAGTGTACCCAAAAGAAAGCGTAAACACAGTCTCTGGAGAAGAGTCCCCTGGTTTTGGTTAGAAACTGCAGCAGTTGCTTTATGCTGGCATTTGGGAGATTGCTGTATTTCAAGTACTGAGCGCCTGGAGACATTCAGCTCTCAGCTCCTCGAGGCACAGAAGTGTTATGAATAATTGTGGCATATGAGAGCCCAGAATGGCAGGACAGGATTCCCAGAGTGAGTTATATATTTCCTGTCTCCTTAGAGCTGTAGACACAAGCAAGCTGTCTTCTTTTTCTGTCTCAATTTTCTGAGTTACTGTGATTTGCTTTTCATATTTGCATGTCATCTGCTGTCTGATTGATTGCCCGTTGCGTTCTGACACAGAGAAGAAACTGTGATTCAATTTACCAAAAGTGTAATTTCAGAGATCAGCATCTTATGGTTGTTCCTATCCAGATTCAGCAGGCATATGTGGGGCAGCAAATCTCCACATACACACAAAAATTTAAAAAGTTCCAGAATTCAACCTGGATTTTCCTTCACTCGGGAGACTGTAGAAGTGAGATCCAGCTCTGCCTTAGAGTAGTGTAGATTTCAGGATCATTATTTCTGTAAATATTGAGCTTAGTTAATATGCCATAATGTCCACAGTCACTAGTGAATAAGATGCAACTGCCATCCTTTGCTGCTGTGTTGCTTTGTGGCCATTAGTTTGCTGGATTTTATTAACTCTGGTGTAGTTTGTGTGTCCCTACTGCACTCCTCGGAGAGGCTGCTCACCAAAGCTCGCTGTGCTCAAGCATATTGCAAGAAGCTTCTCCCTCTCCTTACCTAGATCTCTGCAATCTCCACATCAAAGTCTCCGCAATCTCCACATCAAAGTCTCTGCACTCCCCTTTGCTCTGATACCATAATTTCCTTTGATTTTCTTTATTTCCTCTCTTTGTAATAGCTACCTCTGCACTTCTCATTCTGGGTATGCTCCTCACTCTCATCAGTCAAATTTGCCATAGTTGCTCCCTTCCAGTCTGATACCAATTTCACTTATTAGCTGGCTTACTCCATGAGCCTTCTTTTCTCCTCTCTTTTTAGTGTAAACTATTCTGGTGCATTTAGTTGGATATTTTGGAGAGGGCTGGGGATGGCAGGGGTAAGCAAGGGCATTTAAGGAGGTGAGATTGTCATGAGTAGTGCTTAGACAAGAATCATCTCTTAGATAAACTCTGTAATTATGTCAGTTGTATTTCCTGTATCTCTGTACCATGTAGATATATATTAAAAAAAGGTTTGAAAGTAAAAATATGTGAAGGCTGCAATCTATCCATTGAAGCAGCCTTGCTGTTATGATTAGGAGAGTGTTAAAGCTTGGTAGCTTCATTCTTGTGGGGCCATCTGGGCAAACATCTGAGCTCTAGTGGAGTCCTGATGACCTCACCGGTGTGTATTCAGAGGACAGATGATAGATGTGGAAATAGATGGTTTTAAATCATTTACAAAGTTCTATGTAGTATTGCTTTTATCTCCAGATACTTCAATTATTTTCTGTTTTGTGACTGTTTCATATTCACAATATAACTTCTTAAGACCACTTTTTTCATCCTGAAGTCTGGAGGAAAATCATGCAATCTGTGTGCTTAAATTTGGCGTGAATTTGCCTAAGAGGGGCAGAGTGGAAGGGAAGGTAAGTAGAAAGGAGAGAACTTAAAACCAAAACAAACAAAAGAAACAAGTAGAGCCCTAGGTAGGCTTTGAACAGAAAAGTGTTGCTGTGTGTGATGCCCAGACTGAATTATTGACAGGACCATTGGCCACCGTGCCCATGAGTTTTGCAGCAACGTGGGAGATTTTCAGCAGTCTTAGGATCTTTTCCTGGTGTGCTGCCCTGCTCTGGGAGCTCAGTGCTGGTGGAAAGTCATCTTCTCTTTCCCTGTTGATAAGATGGGAATGATAATAATCATCTGGCTCTCAAGGAGAGGAAAGTGGGGGTCTTTGTATGTCAGGATGCCTCAGTGAAAACCGGACTTACTATGATAAAAAAGCTTTTGTTAAATGTGTGACATTGGTGTGGCAATGCCACATGTTCATCTCTCAGGTCCTGCTTGTTTGGAGAACGTGTTCAGCTCTTGGCTAGTGTGAGGGGAAGAAAGGAGGAGAAGAGGCTGAGTTAGTGCTGTGACAAACTGACCAAGGTGCTCTGCAGCTCACTTGGTTTCACCCAGGGTCCCTGTACAGAGTGGGGGTCACAGTAAACAGTAGCATCTCTGTTGTATCTGCAGCAGCTGCGCTGAGGTTGTGCATCTCTGTGCTCAAGTAGCAATGCAGAGATCATCAAAGATTCCTATTAAAAAAAAAATCTAAATCTGCAGTTCCACTAGAATACTGGATATTTTACTGATTATCAGGAATGAAAGTCTGTGTTTCATTTCCAAATGGATTTGGGTCTGTTTTCTAACACACACCTAATCCTGCTGAACTTCTCTAATTGGAACCCTACGAATTATAATTTTTTGGATGCTGCCTGATCACCCATTTTGGAATTCCTCCTGTGACCAGGGATTTGGCTGGGAATATTAGTTGGCTGCAATGGACAAATCAACTTTGAGCAGTTCACTTGGTGAATTGCAGGCTGTGCTCCTAATTATAGACACGCGCTTGTGGGAACATAATCACACAATTCCCTGAGGTATGTCTGGCTTGCTGTGTCCAGATTTTGGAAGCTGGAGGGTAAGATATTGGGTTTTCTTTAACATTAAATTATGAAGTGAAAGCCAGAGACCCGAGGCCACACGGCTCGATACATGCTGTGCTAACAAAATAATGAAAGCCTGCTTTGAAATAAAACAGGAAAATCTGCCTTCCCTATAACCATCAACCTGAGCATTGGAGCAGTTGTTTACTTCTTGAAGCTTACTCCTTGTCACAGGGCAAGTGTCCCTGGAGGATATCACCCCTGCAGTAATCTGTAATCACAGAAGACTGCTGCTACCCTGGAACAACCTAGTGAAGGCCCCTATTGCCAGGAAACAGCAATAGAGGGAACGCAGAGGGAAGCCTGAACTGTGCCAGTGTTTCGTTTATGTAATGGATAACCTCCTGCTTAACGAATATCTGGAATCAAACCATGCCATTTTACAGTGGTAGGTTTTGGGTGAAACGTCGCTCAGTTTTCGACCGTAACGTAAGTAAACCTGTTGGCCAGCAGCAGCATTGCAGACGTGTAGCTCTGTGTAACCTGTGTTTATTTTGCTGCTGGAGCAGAATCCTCTTAGAGTTGGAGTCAAGGAGCCAGTCTGTTGTGCGGGCCCCTCTCAAGGGGACACACCCCATGACCAGTGTATCCTCTCACACCAGCTGGTGATTTGCTTCTTATCCATCATTTCCTGACACAATTTATCCAGTGGGGCAATGAGGCTGATTCTGCTTTTTCTCAGCAAACCTTTTTCTTTTTTTTTCTGGCTTTCTACAGCCTCTCTGATTTAATCTGAGGAGAGATGACAGTCATGGACACTACTTATCCTTCTCATGCTAACACTGGCTGTGTAAGGACAGCCATCAGAAAAACGTGACAGGTCTGGTAACTCACTCTTGCATGGTTGTCCGTCCTTTCAAAAGACAACAAAGAGTTGGATTGCAGTTTCTATACTAGTAATCAGGGTTAACCTTCCGGTATATCTTGGAGTCCTGGGATGTTGACATCTTTCAGATGCTCAAAGCAGTTTGCAGCACCCAGCTGGTGATGAAATCTGCTGGGATAACGACGTGTGTCCAGCCTCTCGCCTTTACGATGTCTTGCTTGTTCTTCCCACCATATTAGCAAAGGCAAGGGGGAGAAGCCAGGGAATGTCAGAGGCTTTCATCATTTTGTGAAAAGGTAGAAAACCCAGAAGTTTTCTCTTTGGAGAAAATGCCATTGAGTATTAGGAAAAATATCTAGATGGCTAAAATATTAATGGAATGTTGTTCCTATTAGTGTTGAAAATGATGAAACCCTGCATATTTATAAGGACAGTATTCCCTTTAATCTTGCCTGCAAAGCTGAGCCTGATGGTATTCTTGGGGTATTATAAACAGATTCACCAGGTTTACTTTTGGAGCACTGCCACTTGAGTTATTAACTCCATTTTATTCTGTGCCTTGTCAGAGAGTCTTTGGGTTTGTTTTTTTGTGGTTACATCTGATGAGCTAGCAGAATTTCGCTGGGCTGTTCCTGAGTTGTGAAATTCTAGTGAAATGGTTTGGATCTATACCTAGAACCTTTCCTTTTCAGTAGTTTAAAAAGACTAGCTACATAAACGTGTGATGGTCAGTTTGCTTTGTTTATTACACACGCACGCACATGTTTATAAAATGCATATATCTATTTGCCATGCTTCTGGTGCAGGACACAGTTATCTCCACCAAAAAATGCTTTTAGCAGTCTTGAAACTAACTTTAATTGTGGTGACATTTCCCCTTGCTCAACAATATATTTAAAAGGGGTTTTCATGTCACTGAATCATACTGTATACAAAGGAAGGAAAATGACAGCATTAATAATTTTTCTCCTTGCTTCCTCAGATAAAAACCTCCATTTTTCTGTCCAGATTTTACACATGCAGAAAGAAAGTAACTCCCATCACTGTCATCGATCTGTCTGCTGGCAAAGTTTCCTGTGAAACACTGAGCCACGTTGCAGTAAAGCAATAGAAGTACTGGAAGTTGGTAAGTTTTACCTTTGCACTAAGTGGAAGTTGATGTACTTTTGTCAATCCCTTACAAAGGTGCTGAATTAACTTCTCATGAATAATTTTTTTTTTCTTGTAACGAATCTAATGAAAACTAATTAATATCTGTGTCTCCTCTAGTATGTGAAAAAGTAGACCAAGGAACAGGTTTTGTCATGCTGTATCTGAACTGCTTCATGTGTTACCACCTCTGAGTTCATGGCTGTGTGTTTGACTGTTATGGTCAAAGTGGTTATGGTTTTAAGTGGTTAGCTTGTACACATCCAGGTGCTAGTGAAGGAAAATCTTTGTGGAAATTGGTATGATGGGATTTAATCTCCGTTCTGAGCTTCTAAGTGCTGATTGAGTTTGTAATGGTGCTTGCTCCTACTAAAAGTAATAACATTTAAACCATGTGGAATTCCTGTAAAAACTATTAGCAGACTTTTGATGAGAGTACATGCTTAGGCAGAGGTTACATATGTTCTATGCTTTTATTCAGTTCCATCACCTACGTAGGGAATCATTTAAAACTTGATATTATCATCTATTAGAACCCAAAAATTTTTAGATAAATTAACAGCATTATTATTTATTTTAAGGGAGACTATTTCTATTTAGTTTGTGTCTTCCTTTCAGTTTACAGTACTTGCAGTGTTATTTCAAAGATTAGCAGACAGAATTTTACTATTAAAATTTGATTTATTTTTCTGAGATGTCTACTTCTTGGAGTTGTAATATAAGAGGAAAACCTGCAGAGGGCAATGTATTGTCTTAGATGAATTTGACTCAATGAAGATGTAGGATTTTCTAGATTCCTGCATTTTGGTAAAATTTCAATCAGAAAATATTTATTCTTTTTTTATATGTAGTGATAAGTGGAGTTACAGATTGGACATAAGAATGACAATCTCTCTTTCTTACATCTTTGAGATGAAATGGTACAAACCAGAAATCTCATGCCATGTTTTCAACATAATTCTTGCCCTCGCCTTCCTTACTTCACCAATGATTCGTGTCTGTTCACATCTGAACAATGCAGCCAGGCAAGTGTTTGGAGAATTACTGTTGTAACCTAACAGAGTCAATCCTGAAAGTGCCACGTGTCAGAACCGGAGATCTGGAAAACGCCAACACAAACTGTGCAGAATTTACTTCTATCCATCTGAAGTAGGGTGCAGATCTCAGATCTCCCTCCCCAGCAGGAGGATAGCACAATACAGCTCTTCTGTAGAAAGTGATTCACAAATGGAAATTTCTGTTGATTGTCATCTTCTAGAGATTAAAAATTGTTCAACGCTGTTTAAACAGAGCATTTTGATGGTGATAGAAAAATGATTAAAATGTTGTGTCCCACTGTGTGCTTGCAAAGTGGATTTAAGTTAAATTTTATTGATTTTTAAAATGCAGACCACAAGTTAATGTGGTCTTCTCGACATTTTTTGTTTAGATTAAGAGTTTCTCTGAGCCAGCTGGTGCCCCAACGTTGCAACAGTCTGCCTTGGTTTTCTTCTGCAGATAATTATAACAGAGTTAGCTTCCTGGTTTCATTTTCACTAGTGTTTAGATTTGTGTCTGAAATTCAGCCATATCTTTTAGGTATTATTGCATGCTCAAACTGGTTTTAGTCCCTCCATGTGCACTATTTACAAAAGGGCTTGTAGCTTTAGAATTCATCTCCTTCGTTTTGAGAACTCAACTGCAGAACACACCTACAAAGTGATACTTTAGAGAACAGTGAACAATTACAAAAAACTTCAAAGCTCGTGAAGCGCTCAGCTAAAAAATTACAGCTGATAATCTGCCTTGGTCTTTGCCTTGGTCTTCTAGTTTTTCATATTTTAAACAGTCTGTCTTCTAGTTCTGTAATTGGGGCACATTGTGTGATAATGCAAGATGTGTATTGCAGAGGCTCTATATCTGGTCACCTAGTATTTCCACTGCAGTTTAGCAGGGTTGGTTTTTTTTCTGCAAAGGTAGTGCCCTACAAGGGAGGGAAAAAAAAAATAAAAGAAAAGGAAGCAGACTGGGAAGTAATCTTGGTTCAGATCTTGTTTTAGAAAGGGCTACAAATGATCTTCACTTTTCAGGCTTGTGGCCAAACTTTCATCCTTCACTTATTAGCCTGAATCTGACAACCCCTCCAAGTCTGCAGGAGGAGAGCTGGTACTTGTCATGTGATCAGACCTTCCCACAACTCAGCATTTAAAAACCACTACTGTCCTTACGCATTTCCATCAAGGGGACTCAAGACAGGTGAACAGATTCCTGTTCCTTGAGGAAGAAGAATTATTCAGCTGTAAAGGAAACTTCTTTGGCAGAGGATAGCTCCCACTCAAGTCTCCTAAGGTTCATTGTGCTGGCACTGCCTGGTGAAGGGGAGTTTGCTTTTCTGACTGGACCTGCAAGTTAGCACCTGAAAATGGTATTAGAAAACACATTAATCATTGGATGGCAGAGTTAAGGGAGCCATCTCTATCTGAATGCTTTACTGAACAAGGAGACTCGATACCAAGTCTGTAGTTTGGTGCTCTGCTTACATGCTGACTGGGACCTAGATTGTGACCTCAGTGGTTTTCTTAGTACTACATGGCTAGACCTCACAGAACAGGGTGCAATTGTCAGAAAAATAAAATTTGCAAAACTGAAAGATAAATTTTTGCATGTGATGCAAAATGATGTTATCTATCTATTCATCTTGACTTGTAGAATTAAGTTAGAGCAGAGTGATCTGGAAAGTCATGGAAAAGGCTAAAAGTCCTGACAGTACCCAAATATCCTTTTGATACTGTAGAATTAGCAGGTATGGCAGCAAAGAAGATGCAAAGAACCTCCATATTTGTTTGTTCCTGCTGTGGAGCCTGACTCATTGCTGCCTACTTTATGTCTCCAAGTTCCTGCTAGGTATTGTGAGAGGGAAAGGTGTTAGCAGCTCTGCAGAATGGTGACTAAGAACTCTGCACAGCTTTATATTTCTCCCGTGAAAGAGCACATTTAATCCACATTCTGTAGAAGGCAAAACAACACCAAAGCATTTGGAGAAAGTAGATTTGTCCAGATCCCAGAAGATGACCCAGAGGTTTCGATAGCCCTTTCTTGAAATCCGCTTGAAAATAATTATTCTCTAAATGGCAGTAATGTGTGTTTGGTTTTGCCTTGTGCAAAGTCTGGAGAGCATGCCACCCTGATACCAGGGTGAGTGGGGACTTGGAAAATAACTAAATAACTAAATAAATCTATCAGATAATTGCTGTGGTTTCCTATCCTGTCTGACAAAGACAGCAGAGGTGTTAAAACTGGACACTGTACTGCTCTTGTCCCTCTCAAGTCAAGTTTAAGGAGTGCTCCTAGTTTTGAACATTCTTTCCCCTGAATTGGGAATTCTGGATACACACTGTGGTTAAAGTGGAGATACACAGGGAAGTTTTAAGAGCATCAGACTTGCTTGAAAAGAAAGCACTTGCATTTCTTCTAAAAGTACTCTTGCAAACGTTGTAATAAAACTTTGCTATACCAAATCCATAGGCATATAGGTAGTCTATGGCAGCCCCCACATCTAGTGGCACTTGAGGACTCTGGTAAACCCCAGCACAATTCTCTGCCTGCCCACCTCTTCCCTGAGGTTGTACTCAGGTGAAAGGCAGTCAGCTGCTGGGTGGTATGGATAGCCTCTGTGTGCAGTGTTCTCAGCTCAAGGTAGTGGCAGGAAAGGACAGAGACATTTGCCATAGGTCTTTCTAAAAATAATTACATATAAAAATAATTTAACTTGCTAATGGGCAGCTATCTCTGGAGTGCACCACAGAGGCTTATTAATCAAGGCCACAATACTATAGATTGGATTACAGCAAGGATGAGCTTTCTGTACAAACGAAACTGTCCAGAAAGATTGCATGAGCAGGATCTAATCTCTTTGATCAGAACTAGGGCATGTCGCTGTCATGAACACCTCTTAACCATAATAAAACATGCCCCAGGATCTGTAATGATCACAAATTCTCTGGATTGCTGATCTTGTCTGAGAGACTGAAGTCCGTAAAATCAGAACACTCTGAGCTGTTCACATGTTGTTTCTGTTTGGCATCCAATATGGGAGTTAAGAAGCAAGATTATTTCCCTTTCCTCTTTGTGTTGTGTGTTTGGTTGTCTAGGGTTTTTTTGTGTTTGTTTTTTTTCAGCTGTTTGTGTTTTTGTGGGGTTTGTTGTTTGTTTGTTTCCTTGCTTTGTTGTTTTTTGTTTTATTTGTTTGGGTGTTTTCTTTTTTTTTTTTTTTTCTTTGTTTTTATTTTTTAAGTCCCTAGAAATCCCATCTGAAACTTTTTATGCTGTGTTGCAGCCTGAAGACAATTTCTGTTGTGTAGTTATAAACTTCCATAAATAGGTTTCTTTACTGAACTAGCTGACATATTCATAACTGTAGCACTGCAAATAGTGCTCCTAATAAGTAGGATTGGGGCTACTGTGCATCCATCATTATGTATATGCTAAAGTAAACCATAATTATTGCTTGTTTAGGTGTATTGATATATGTAGCTGGCTACATGGCAATTAAAAGCAGATTAGAGAAAGTTAATGTGTTAGTCTCTTCTGTTCTGATTCATGTGGGAGACCATCTCAGCAAACTGATTATTACTTTGTTGAAAAAGCCTTTCATATAGTAAATCTAGTGACAATGTAATATGGCTCTTTGAAACAGCAAACTGTGTAGAAACCTGCTGGGAATATTGATAGCAGAGCACCAAATTAGAGCTGCATGCAGTAGTCTGTCAACTACTTTTCTGCTAACTGACATACAAAGAAATGCAGAGCAACCAAATTCTTTAGGACTGTTTTTCTGTATTCTGTTTGCATCTTCCTCAGGTTGCCCTTAAAGCAGCTGAGTGTGTAACCAGGGATCACATTTTCTTCTGGGAACAGGAAAAATATTGAGCTTGTTACAATACTGCTTTAAATGCTGCTTCATCTCCTTGAAGTTTGGCTCATTCAGTCTTGTTTGAGGCCATAATTACAAATTAGAAATCTTTATCTTTGCTGCACACTTCTGACTCCCTCCCTGTGTGTTTGTTCTGCCACTTCAAATACTTTGATTGATAATCGTATCTGGAGGGTATAGAAAGAAACTATATTTATCCAATCACAGAATCATAGAATTGTCAGGGTTGGAAGGGACCTTAAAGATCATCCAGTTCCAAACCCCCTGCCATGGGCAGGGACACCTCCCACTAGAGCAGGTTGCTCAGAGCCCCATCCAGCCTGGGCTT
>WTSP01017109.1:0-59063 GCA_025331215.1 Actenoides lindsayi | reverse complement strand
CTCCCCAGCTTTCTTGTAGCCCCCTTCAGATACTGGAAGGCCACAATAAGGTCTCCCCGGAGCCTTCTCTTTTCCAGCCTGAACAACCCCAACTCTCTCAGTCTGTCCCCATAGGAGAGGTGCTCCAGCCCTCTGATCATCCAATATTTTCATATAGTTCTGTTAAAACTGATTCAACAATAATTTCCACAATTTATTGTACTGAATAGTTTCAAGTTGATATGATGACACTTTCACTCTTTCGATGAATTCCTTAATTTGGAATGTGCTTTACATAACACTTGTGTGTAGGCTGATGTTGGCATGGGTCGTGTTGGTATGACCATTGAGACAAAACTAGGAGGAACTGGAGCTTCATTTTCAATCACAAAAACAAAACTAAGAAGAACTTCATTTTTCAGAAGTTTCAGTCACTGTTTTAATACAAGCATTTTTTTTTTTTAAGGATTTTTTTGTTCTAATCAAGTCTCTTGAAATCAAGACACTTGAATAAATTTCCTTATTACTGCAATAATTGATATTTCAATGATTCCTTTTCACTTCTTTGAGGAAAGCACCTCAGTTTGAAGGTTGCAAATTATCCCAAATAACAAAATTATTTAAAGCCATTTACATTGTAGCTCCATAGTTTCTAGAGACTAAATTGAAACCGTCTGATCAATGGTGCATAAATATCTCAGACTACATATATATAAATGAAACCCTTAAGACTTCAGAGGCTGTGCTGCACATTCTTGTAAGCTGCTGACATTTTCTCAAGTGTACTTCTGTTTTGTCAATTCTTTGCATAGAAAAGTCACTAAATACTTCTTCCAGTATCTGCTTTTTTGTTCAGTTTGCAATCGGAATAGGGAAGCTAACAGCACAGAATCTGTAATTTCTCAGTAGATACCAGCAAGTTCTCTACAATCTGGCATTTCTCTCTAGCCCAGTACATGGGATGCTCTTTTTTCATCTTGTTCAGAGTGTGCATTTGAGAAAAATTCCACATAAACCACAATATAAGCGTAGTAAGTCGGCATGCCGAACATCTGAGGAAGTCTTCTTTATTCACTCCCCAGTGAAACTGCAATTGCTCTCTGTGTAACCATTTTTAAGGACAACGATCAGCTCAGCTGAAGTTTTCTCTCAATTCTGTTCCATACTCCTACTTAGAAGCTTTGGTTACTTCTAAATAATGTCCTCATTCCACTGTTACAGTAATGGATTGCAGTAATGAGTCATGGCAGAAGAGAGCCCAAACTGGTGCCGGAATTCATTTGGCCTGTGAAAAATGGAGATTTGGCCAGTGGTGCAGTAATTATAACATCTCCTCGAGCTTTTGAATAGCTGTGGAAGGACATGCTTTATACTGCCTGCAAGGCAGGCAATCACTGAATCAGTCTTTTCTGATGGAGCATTGGAACTAAGTATTGACTAATTCTTCATTTTTCTTGGGTGCTTTTTCTCCAGCTGGGCATTGTATGCAAGAAAGTGAGATCAATCTGGTTGGATAAACATCCTCAGTGATTAAGTATCTTGAACTTACTTTATGTTAGTAACAGTGCATTGTACTCTGTTTCGATGTAAATGGCTATTGCAGTCCATCAGTCTAACTCAAGCAGGGAGACAGAGACACTCAAAGGAGTTTATAAAATCTGGCCTCTTGGTCTTTCATTACTTTTAATGTGTTTTGAACAAATACGTCACATTTTGTTAAATGTTGAGTTCTTAAACCTTGAGCTCTTTCTAGATCTCTCCCTCTTCATCCTTCGCCCCCTTGCAAAAGAGAGAAAACTTTGTTACAAAGGCAAGTGAGTTTTATGTTTTCCCTTGTAACCAGAGATTTTTTTGGTAAGTGTCCTTTATTCTGCAGCTGTTCTGAGCTCCAATGAAAATAAATTTTCTACTCCAGGAAAGGTATTGTATCACAAATGCTCTTTACTTAGTTTTCACTCCAGGGAGCTCCTAAATACAAACTGCACCTATTATTTTGCAATTTTGCCAAATTGCTTCAGTCACAAATAATCTGACTTTAAGCAATCTCATGGGACTCCATAATCCTAACAAAGAAAACCAGGTAGGAAATTAAAATTACTTTTCTTGTGAAGCAGAAGATATAAGTACATGGAATCAAAGAAAGTGATGTATGTTTTGGGTTGAGATTAATTGCATGATGGAAAAGAGAGAGGATTTTTTTTCCCCACCCCAAACACTTCAAATTTAAATTCTGAAACAATGCTCTCCAGTATTTTTCAAGCTTATGACTGTTTCTAGTACAGCTAAAATGTAGCTAGTGACAGTTATAAATAATGCAGGCTGTATTAATGCTGTATGCTGTGATATGATTTGTGCTTCAAGAAGATGAAACTCAGTTTTGGCAGGGGGATGATTTTGAATGAAAGATTCCAGAATGTCATATTTTTAAAAAAATATTAAATATCTGACATTATTCTTGTCTAAACACAAAGATTCGGCACTGACAATTGTAAGCTGATCTAAAAACTCATTCAGGGAAAATTCAGTGTTTGTGACAGATCCCTGGTCAATATTTTAGTAGCATTTTCTGAATGCTCAGAGCAGCTGCTGTGATTACCATTTGCACAGCCCTGGTCTTCTACTTCCAAAGAGCAGTAGGAGGAGGAAGGGTGGGTGCTTTCAGCACGTAGCGATTAGCAGAGTGGCTCTGGGCCAGGCAAACTTAGACAAATCCAATACTTTTCTGTGACCCGCTGCAGCACTGAGTTCTCAGTCAGTAATTGTCCTTGCTTTCTGACTTCCATCAATACCACCTTACAGCAGCAAGGCCAATTCCTTTATGTGTACCCTGTTAGTCTGACTGTCATCTTCCATCTAACTCTCTTTCTCACCTTTTGCAACTGCCACACTAACAGCACTATAATTTGGGAGAGTGAAGGTCGAGAAGAAAGGACTTTGTGAAGAACAAATAACAATTAAAAATTGACATACTGACAAAATCGACGATCCTGCCTTACATATACTAACAGATATACATTCACATGGTAATAAAAGATAATTTATTGATTTAATTTTGGGGTGATGGAGCCCCAAGGCAGACAGAGCTTTGAAGTGGACCCGCCAAGACAGTCTATTAAGTGAGGTGCCAAGAACTCCCAAAGGGCTTTAAACCATGTCCTTCTAAAATGTTTTATTAGAATTAAACTCAAAGATTTAAAGTCTAAACCCAAAAAGCACAGAGAAGGTGGAGCAGGAGTTAGAGCTTTTACATGGTTCTCCAGCCCACTCTCCTCACAGGTGAGTCTATATAATAAAGCTTTGTATTATGATGCAACAAATTTTGGTGCCAGTTCTACCCTGAGCAGCTTGCTCTTCCCTGTTTCTTTCTGTATTTCTACTTGGGCCTCTGGCCCCTTCCCCTGCTCCATACATCAATGTGCTTCTCTCTGGGTCCTGCCTGCCCTTTCATTCAGAGTGCTCCTTCCCAGGGGCCCATGCATGTCACTGAGAATACAACATCTCACATGAATACAAGAAATAACTTGCATCACTTTATTTATTTGTTTATTTATTTATTTTTAATGTCTTGTGTCAAGGAGTGACACATTTGCCTAAAAACCTTGTTATGAAATGATCTTGTGTAGTTCCAGATGGGGGAAAAAACCCTTTAACTTTTAAAGAGGACACAGATAAAACCAGATGGTAAAATCCAGAGAGAACTGCATGGCTCTATCTATTTGCAGAACTTACTGTTTTGAGTCTCTTTTTTTGAGGTCCACGTATGTGTACATATATTTGCTGAACTAAGCTCTATGTTGTACAGATTTGAGTTATCCCTGTCTGTGCAGCACACACTAGCTTTTCATATACTGAAGCTTCTTTGCTGTGCTGCTGAAGTTATGTAACTGCAAAGAACTGTGGCTGAACAAAGTTTACAAAGTGCTGCAATGTTTATGGAGATTTCCTCCATTTCTGCTAAGGGTTGAGTTGAATATTTGCACCAAATATTTTGCTGTTTCTTTTACTATAAATTGGTGGTTGTTTCTTACCTGAAAGAAGATGAAAAATAAAGCTCTGCAGTCTGGATAACGTGAAGATCTTAAGTTCAGATACAGATAAAAAGTACAGAGAAATGTAGTAAATTTTATTTTCCTTAATTGTTATAATTTGATAGCTATTAAAAAGCAGAATTTAAATTATATTTAATTACTACAAGTGAGAGAAGTCTAATGATATAATAGGGGAGAACATTTCTTTTATACTGAAGCAATAGTTCTTCCAAATTAACTGGTGTTTAATCAAGTGATGTGTGTTAGAATTCAGTCCTTTCTGTTGCTCCTTTTGACATTTTTGATGAATTCATAGACTGTGTTTCTGAGATGGTAATGAAACTCAACTTACAGAAGGATTAGGAAAACACTAAGGGTTGTAAACTGATTTCTCATAATCAGATGAAAAACCAGCTAAGTGGAAATTTATGCTGTTAAGCTTCAAGTGGCTGGATGTAGAGAATGTTTAACATGTATCTGCAATTAAGCTAGGAGTTACTTTTGTGAAACTTCTATTAGGTAATTGATGGCTCTTTCATGAGACGTAAGATGACAACATAGGTGTTCTGTAAATCACTAAAATTAATGTCTATCTTGCACTATTATAATAGCACTGTTCCTGATTGAATCTTCTGTGTTCTGCTCTGGCTCCTAGAGAAATCTTGGTGCTGATGTTTGTGAGGCTGTCAGCATCTCATTCACAGAACAAACAACCTGCCTACTCTCAGAGGGTTTGCAGCTCTTACAATGAAAATAGCCCTTTCAGCATAAATCAATATCCCAAAGTCATGGCAAGTCTGTAGCAAGGCAAATAAATAGTTGCCCTACAATATCCTTAGGTCCTCTTTATACGTTTTGTGCAATCTCTGAAGTGCTATAAACATTAGCAGCTTCAGAAATAAATGAGTAAGTGGCTCCGTTGATGTAGGTGTTGTGTTAGGGTGGTTATGAAAGCATGCTTTAATCTCTCTAATTACCTGCCTATTGGAAGAAGAACAGTTAATGAAATGGTGAGAGGTTTTTTTTCGGGAAGAAAACCAATGCAAGACTCTCCTTTCCCGGAAAAATCCTTCTTGAGAAAGCAGCTTCTCATAGCTGTGTGGGTGGGAAATAAACTTAGGATTCAAAGGACAAGTTATGTAAACTTGGATAATTTAATTTGCATGAAAGTGTGGAGGTTCATGCTGAAACAGCAGATATTTAAGTATGTTTTGTTTGTGGGTTTTTTTTTGCCTTTTTTTTTGCCATTTCTTACATTTTAGGGAGCTTTATCCTTGTTATGCGTGCCAATGTGACTTTACATAAGTTAGTATCTCAGAAAAATAAAAAAGAGGCATTAAAGTTAGCCCTGCTTTAAGCAAGAAAGTGAATTATACGTATTGAGCTTCCTTAGCTTCCTTCCAAAATACATTTTACCATAACAAAAAAATCATAGATTCCCAAAGGTTTTTCCTGATGAAATTTAACACAAACTGAATATTATTATTATATATTTTTAGGGAGGTACTTAAATATTGCTTAGTTTTGTTTTCTTTGCAAGGTGTACAGGAAGCCAGAATATCAGCTGTGTATCTCTTCAGTGCAGAAAGGCAAATACTGAGCCTGAAGAACTCTGTGAAAGCAAATATCTGTACCTGAGAAGAACTGAATAACAACAAAAACCAGCAAAACAGGGGATCACCTTCAAGCCAGCACCTTATCTAAGAGTGAATCCATTTGGGAAATATTTTCTGTTACTTTTAAAATGTTCTTTTAATCAGACAGTCACCCCTGAAAATGATTTAGGAGTTTGGTGAGCTACTGCAGCCATCCCAAATACTTTCTTCTGGTTGCATTGTATCCTGATTCCTGGGTCTTATAGGAGGCACAGTGAGATTCTTAATTTCCTATAACCAGTCAAAATCTTACTTAAAGTAGACTGAAGTTAACATACACATTGTATGTGTGGTAAACCATGCCCTAAGTCTTGTGACAATAATAAAATATGTCTGTTTATGGGGGAAAAAGCTCTAATTTCTTTATCTGAATTAAATCTTCTCCTCATTCTTCCTCTTCTCTCAGTTGTGTTTCTTTTTCTTATCTTACTGGAAAAATAGTCTCCATGAAGGAAAATACATAGAAAATCCTATAGAAAACATCAGCACTCCTAATTTTCTCTGGTTGTTTTTGACAGCAGTTAATGAAGACCTGACAGTAGCTAATTAGGCTGTAAACATGTCTTCTAATTGTAAACATGTGTCTGGTGAGGAAACAAACCATATTACTGAGAGGACCCCTTCCTTTGACTGCTTATATTGGAGCTCTGGGCTTTAACATAATGAGAGGTAGGAGCATTACTGAAAACACCTGAATACTCAGCATGCTCTTCATTGGCTCTGCCAAATGTGTGTTTCTATTAAAACAACAACAATACCAATACTAATAATACCACCAATAATAGATGGGGACCCCTGATGCCAGCCCTCATTGCAGCCTTGCAGGGATGATGCCCTGGGAAGCTCAGCTCAGGGTGGCACTTCCAGGCTGCCAGGTTTATTGTAGGAAACGGGGAAATGCTATGAAGACCTGAGACAGATGGGATGGCAAGGAGGCAGGTGAGCGGGCAGGAAGCCAGAAAGCTTCAGTCATTAGAGCTGAATAAACTGACTTGTCCTTGCAGAATTTTGCAGGACTGGTACTTTTTCTGATGGAAAATTTTTGTCTCTGTTGAGGAACAGTACCATTTTTGAACAAAGAGTACCTTCCCTGCCAAGCTGGATTTGTGACCACAGTTTCTGTGCTCCTTGGAGCAGGGTTACAAGACCAGGGCAGGTTGCTTCAGTGGGGCAGCACAGTGGTCTCTGACATGGACTTCTCAGCAAAGGGCACCTAGTACCCTCCACTGAGACCCTGGGAGACCACTTCAGGAAACTGGAGTAGTCACAGCATTTCCTGACTGAAATCCAGAACTGCTCTCACTCAGTCCTTAGCTAGACTGGACTAGAGACAGACTAGTCTATTGGTTCATTTTGTTGAGCTTATATTTTCTGATTTTACCCTGAAAATGACTGAAGTGAGCAGATTTTAATGAATTAAAAAAAATTACTTCAATCTAACAGCATGCTGTGAGATTTCTGCAGTGTGTACATTGAAAGGTCCCTAAAAATGCCTATCTTATTTTTGTTTTGCAAGTACACAAGAGGGATGGTATCCACTGTTACTCTCTGTGCACTGTTATCACCATTACAGAAGACACCTTTTGCCCCGTGGGGACTTGTATCACATTTCTCAGAACAGTTACTTCTATTTATTTTTCTATTTTTTTAAATTTCTTTTTAGCAGATCTAGTTATAGCAGCTGTCTTGCTTCCTTTGCCTTGCCTTTTAAGCATGGAATTTCGATTACATCATTGTCACCTCTGAAGTATGAAAAGCCATTTATGGAATTGTTGACATGTCAGTTATAATGCTTTCCCTTCTGCTCTTCAGAGAGTGTACCAAAGGGGATTGTATTTGAGGGAGATCAAGTTTTTTTTGATGATCACTTTTAATATAGACAGATGAATAGAATTTTAAAATCAATTTTACTGTTTGACCCCAGGGGAAATAAGAACAACATGTACCATCATTATGGAATATAATTAATTTTCGTGTACTTTGTTGTTGATTTTGCCTCTCCCTCTTTAATTTAATAAGAGATTGGCATATTCATGTGAGGCAATTTGCTAACAATATATTGGTTTTTGTAAATTTTCCAGGGCAAATTGCTTTTTATGTCATGGTTTACTTTACCTCAAACCATTTTCCAAGTTTTTTAATCGCAATTAGTTATTAACCAGATTCAAATATTTTTCTATGTTTTGTAACTTATTTGGCAATGCTTCTTAACTGATAGTTGCAAACAGGTAGAAAAAATAAGATTTGAGAACTTTGCTTGGACAAAACAGAAGACTAGGGTATGAGGGGAGTCTTCTCTGCTCATTTCTCAACCATTTGTGTTCCGAAGACCATAACAGGCTGTACAACCCCCTGTCATGCCAAAGTGGGCTGCTCATCCATATGGTCCAGCTAGCAAACACAGTATGTATCAGAAACGTTGGGTTTACTGCCCGTGCACAGATTACCTGTGCCACATATTCACAGCAGGTTCCTGGGTCAGATTCCATTCTGGGGGTTATGCAAATGGCTTATCGTTTCAGAAGCTTATAGTTTTTTAAGCCTTTTTTCTAATGAAGATTTTCTGCTCCAGTCCTTCCATCTTGAGGTTCGATTTATAACTTAGTCATATCTTAATCGCTGGACAGAAAATGTGCAATATTTGCTTTCACATATGGTGCTGCTGCTGCAGAGTATGAACTAACAGAGAAGGAAATCTTCTAGCTTAAGAAGTAAAATGGAAAACTTTGGAAAATACTTGGTGTTCATACAAATAATGTTACAGTAGAATGAGGCATTTTCTGCCTTCCAAATAATAGGAAAAAGTCAAATGAATGGTGACTGTGAGTACACAATTCTTTGCTTGTTTTTCTTCAGAAAGATTGATTTTCTTCCAATGGATCAAAGAAAAAAAATCCACTATCTTTACACTAACAGCTAATAGAAAATAAGGAAGCAACAGAAGATAAAGTTGCCAAACTTTATGTCCCATTAGGATCAAGGATCATTGAGTCATGCAAAGAGACATTGAATCAGCAGAATGTAGTAGTTGTCTGGAAGAAAAACAAACCCACAGAGATTTACTTTCCTCTCATTCACAAGGTCAACACACACACTCTCCTCTGCTGCTTCGGTATAATTTCTCCCTAAGAGCTCCTTGGTGAGGTACAGTGAAACAAACCAGCATTACCTGCAGTGCTGTGCAAATATTTTTGCTTGTGGAACCATGTATTTGTTCTGAATAAACGTAGTGTGAATTGGCATAGTAGAATGATCTTTGTTGTAATCGAGACTGGGAAGCTGTATTGGTTTCCATGCAATAATGCCTTTGAACCAGCTTGTGTTAATTCCTCTGTGACCATGTGGCCTGCACAGAAATGGATGTTGCATTCTTTCCTTGTCACTGTGGCTTGTTTTCATTCAGCCCCGCGGGTCTGGTCTCTTCACTCGCCTACAGCTACGAGAGGTGCAGAGAGCAAGTTTAGCATTTCTGCTGGTATCTTAGCAAGGAGAGAGGGCTCCTTCACTGGATGATTGGGGAATATGTTGGTTCACCAAGGGCTACAGAGTCAGAAATAATCTTTTGGTAGGTGTGAGGGATGTCAGAACTGCATTTACGCTGTGGTACTTTGTTCTGCTCAGGCGTCTTCAGCTGAGTGGTGGGGGAAGGGAAAACCTGTCAGCCTCATTGTGTTCCTGTGCTGAAGGGTAAGCAGGGCTGTGGTGGAGAGGAGACTGAGTTTATGCAGGGCAGTCGGGCAAGAAGCCCCAGTGGGAGGCACAGACCCAGTGGAAATCTGCAGCAGGAGAGCAGCCAAAGCCAGTCCTGCGGCTGAGAGAGAGGACATCTCCACAAAGGCTGTTTATGGCCCTGAGGAGTCAGTTGTAAATCAGGAAGAACTGAAAACTGCTGTATTAGGAAGTGAAGAGCAGCAGAAAGAAGTACAGTGCAAGGACACAGTAGGAAGGGAAAAAGAGGTTTGTTCTCAGGTCACTTTAATTTTAATCTGTCCATCCCAGCAGGTCTGTGTTTTCTTGCTTTAAAAGCGGACCGTGTTCTAATTTTCCGTATGTTTCTTTTTAATGAAACCAGACTTTGCAGATTGGAAGCCTTTTGCAGTGGTGAGGCAGTTCCACCCTGAGATATAGGCCAGTTCAGGTCTTGTAATATACTGCAGTCAGCAGAGAACATATATCCTAATATGGCCAGACATTTAGAAATTCACTCTTAAAAAAGGAATTGATAAAGAAGAAAATCCCCCAACAGCCAACATACCTAACACCTTTCTAATTTTGTTCTGGCATACGGGAGGCTCTAAGACAGTCTTATTACTTTCAGTTCAGTAAAATAAGTAGCACAATGCAAGAGATATCAGACAGGAAAAATCATAGAAACAGCTTTGGCATATGTAGTTTTCTCTTTTGAAAGTTCAGTATGTCTAAACGCTATAACAGGGGTAGTCAGTGAACACAGACTGTCAGATTACAGGAATGTTTTCCTGTAATCCACCTATCCCAGGTAAAATACGCAGGCCCAGCATCCAGTTTACATATTCCCCTCCTTCAAAGTAGATTCCTCACTTCCTTCTTGGGCTTCATAAATATGCAAGGGTATGAACTGAAACAGAGAAGCACTGACTCTGCAGAAAATGTATGGCTTTTTTCAAGCTATGGCTGTGATCAGCAGGACATTGTCAACGTCACGAGATTTTGGGTTGTGCTGAGATTACTTGGCTGATTTGGTTTTGTATTCTCATTCAATTTCATAAGAAATTTAAATGTCTTTCAAAATAGTTATCTTCACAGCTGTGTGTTTTTAAATCGGAACGGATAAGCAAAGTAACTGTTGGGGGTAATGCTGGTATCAGATTCACCAGATGCTTCAGTTTTACCTCTGTGCACCCACATTTTAAATTTACAGCCTTCCCTCCTGGATAATACACATTGAATTCTGTGTTCTAGGTAAGACCAAAGATAAATGTACCTCTTTCACATCAGAACTGTTTTGACTCATTATGTTACCCATGAACATATATTTAACCTCTTACATGAAAACCTCTTGCACGAAAAGGCAAGCCAGTGGCTTTTTCTGAATACCTACTTTATTTAGCTTGAGTGCTTGTTAGAGCCTTTAGCTTTGCTTTGCATTCGAATAAATATTATACAAGTGGGAAGAATGTTGATGACATTGAACACTTTAACTCCAGGGTTTGACACTCCAAATCTGCCTAAATTCTAAACTCTTTAATGTTTCTGTACTGACAAAAAACGCCAGGAGTGTGGGCTGAAATTCCAAGTGCTCGCTGAAATGCAGTAGCACAGTGATTGGATTGCTTTAGCTGTGATCCTTTGTGTTTCCCTGACTGTTTAACTGAAAATTTTTGTCTGTCCCATAGCATTTTGCAGGCTAGTGACTGAGAACCTTTTGGAGAAATTGTGTA
The DNA here is from genome assembly GCA_025331215.1 of Actenoides lindsayi. NCBI lineage: Eukaryota > Metazoa > Chordata > Aves > Coraciiformes > Alcedinidae > Actenoides > Actenoides lindsayi. The sequence goes on along the minus strand of WTSP01017109.1, from coordinate 47,981 downwards.
ACGCAGCAGGAGGTTATTCAGCTCCTATCTTTACTATTATTTTTCTTTTTTAAGTCCTGTGGTTACGATTAAGGACAGATTTGGGGAAGGCTGGTAGCTGCTTTGTAGTTTTTCCTTCTAGCAAGACCTGCAGTGTCAAGCACCGCATGCCACTGTCCTAATCACAGGGGTGCGCTGCTGCAAAGCTCTTCTTAGGTTTTCCTCCTCAGCTCCCATTCTAATAAGGAAAGTGCCACGTGCCAGGTTTCTCCATTGTAAGCTAATGATTTCTGATTTGACAAGCAGAGATGAAAGTCAAATATTTTTTAGGCGGCGAGGGAGTTCGATACCCTGCTTGTTTTACATCACTGAGGCATTTTGCTGCTGGTGTTCCTGCATATTAACTAGTCTAATGTGAAAAGGTTTGGTAAAAATCTAAGAGAAACATTTGGTTCTTTAGAACTGGGTCTCGGGCTAGCCATGGGAATTGCCTGGCCCACCTAGGAAATGGGCGTAATTATCCTCTGCCCTAGAGAATTGCTCTAACCTGTTTAGGTGGAAAGTGTTGTGATTAATATGAAGATCAGCATTATTCCCATTGGGGCAGCACAAAAGATACTGAGACTTGATCAGTGCACATCTCTGGCTGCAAAGTGATAAATAGGTGTTGTTTTGTGGTCTCAATCCCTTCTTACTATCAGTCAGGTGGATTGAATTTACTAGGTGAAATGAGGCAGTTTAACAAAATGGAATTCAAAAGGATGAAAACTGCATTCTTGTTTCTGCAAAATGTAGCTTTTCCCTGAAATAGGTGTAAAGACAGATATGCAGTGCAGATTTTTATAGAATGCAGCTGATTTTTATAGAATGCAGCGTGGCAATAACAAACACTTTTCAATACATTCTCAGTACTACTGTGCAGGGTCTCTTAAAACGGGAGTTGCTGTTGTCACATGAGCCCCTGGTGTTTTGTGGGAACAGATTTGAAGAAAATGATAATAAACCAAATCTTTATGAAAATTGAAAGTGCTAGCAGAACTTAATTACTGGCAGAGGGCAGCAGGAAGAAAACTGTCAGATGAATAGCTCCCCTAAAGGTTTTAATTTTTAATTATAGATTAAAGAAAGCCTTTGCTGAGTTGCCTAAGATCAATATGAAATACGGATCGTTCATCCCCACTACAGTGTGCTAGTGGCATGGTTATAAATATTCAAACAGAAAATGAAAGTAATACAAACAGCCCTATTTTCTGAGGACAATTACTTCAACTCAACAATATTTTTATATGCTGTGGCATACTGCAGACAAATACAGACCAGTTCGAAAGGTCTAGAAGTATGCAACAGAAAAAAATACGTAATTAGTGACTGCGTAAGATTCATCATGACTGAATTTTCCCTCCAGGTTCCTTCTGCTGGATTTCTGCCTGGCAGGTGAGGAGCTGCATCGTTATGTAACGACATTTTCAGAACGCAGAGTGTTTGGCACAGCCCGGGGAGCACAGTTCACTTCCAGCGCAAGAGAGTCACACTTCGAGCCTGAACTGTGGCTTTTTATTGCTTTGCTTAATTCTCACTCAAATTTACTTGCTGAATTACTGACCTTTATCCTCTCTGAGACTGTCGCTCTGAATTTATTAAATTAATAATTAGTGTATTGAATTATGGTATTTAACATAGTCAACGACCAGGCTACTCTGTATGAAAGACTGAAAACCCATTTAATTTTCATTTAATGAACCTTTGATTCTTTTTGTCTTCTGAATGATGCTGAAACAGGTATATTTAGTTTAGTTTCATACTTAAGCAAGAGTATTGCTGTTTTGTTTGTTTGGGTTTTTTTACATATCCTTTCTTTTGACAAGTGAGGTAGAGTTATAGCTATTAAAATTTTTCTGAAATAAGCAGTCTGTAATCAAGGAAGACACCCTGGTGTTACGGCTGCATGGCTGATGTGATTTTGTGACATCTGCTTACACTGTCTCCTGAAAGATTTGCTCTTAACTTCTGGTGCTGCACGATAGCTCACTTTGTTGTTCACAGAGATGCTGATGTTATAACTTCGGTTTTCTGAAAGCCAAAAGGATATAAAGTTACACTGATGGGATGACGAGCTCATAGTGCAGGAGCTGTTTGCTGCAGATGCCAGAGATAATTAAGTGGCCTTCCCTGAGACCGGTTGTGGAGGCATCTAATTCGCTGTGTAATTGATTAGCTGCAATTACGTTTATCAGTCAAATTAATACACCAATGTTCTTTTAGTTACTCGTCACCCTGTCAGTACTGCTGGTCAGTGCCACGGAAATATTGTCTTTTCTTCTGGTTTGCATGGCAGAATGCAATGTCTGAGACAGAAACATACTGATGACTGACGCAGCCTGTGCCTTTTAATAGTATTTCAATTGAAAGAAACTTCTCGCCTGTGTAAGACGGCAGAATAAAATAGCTTCTGGCTATTTTCAAAGTCCCTGAGTGAGACTTCAAGTCTGCAAAAAATAGTCTTATGTGCTGACAGGTGGGAGTGGGGTGAGTGATACTCTCTTCTGCTTATGGAATTGGCGGGGAGAACAGGGCATGAAATCACACGAACAGCACACCCAGAACAGCTGAGGTTACTGGCAGGGAATTAATTCTCTCAGGTGCTCCTTTCTATTGATTTCTATTCCCCCAAATCTCTTATTAAAGAAGGTAGATACAAGAAATCCAATGAAAGATAACAGCTCTACTCTTTTCCATATGTCAGTCCATATGGAAATGCTGAGTAATGTTCCTTCTGTTTTACTGTGTAGCAACTTTAGGTGTAAAAAATGTGAAAGCTTCTTTGCACTCACTAGCAGCCCTGGGAACTGTGAAGAGGGGTACTTGCTCAAAAAACTGGTGTAAATCAGTTATTTTGGCAGGTTTCTTGTTGCTCTTTAGCTGTTGATATTCTTTGAGAATGTCCAGAATCCTTCATCTTTCAGCAATGGGAATAAAAAACTTTGCACGATAATTCTGGCTTAGCAGTGAGCTCTTTCCCTGTTGCCTGCAGTTAGCAGAAGCCCCTATCTGGGCTGTTATCATTCTGCCTTCACTTTATGTTGCTGTCTAAAAGTACAAAAGATGGGGGCTGTGGGACATATTAATCCCAAGTAGGAAGTTGCGAGAAATTACAAGTTTATTTCAGCACTATATGTCATAGAAAAACATTATTTGAGGTTATTGGTGCAGGGGAAGAAGTGGAGTTAAAAGGTGAAAAGATAAGATGCAAACAGTGCATGCAGCTAGAGGACTGTCCTGGTCACCAGCCAAAGCATCATACTGCAGTAGATACAGGCTTCTGTTTCAAGGGGAACAAGTTAGTATGTCTCTAGCATTAGACAGCACCAAAGTCTGTATTCAAGAAGGAGCATAAAAATAATTATTTAAGGAATTTTCTTTATACATATATATATATACACACTTCATAACAGTATACCTTTGAGAAAACAGTAAGTCAATAAGGACACTTTAGAAATAGTGTGTGATTGCACAGAGACTCCCCAGTTGTGCATTGCAAACACTGTCTGTAGGAAAGCATGAGTGTTTCCAGGCTTCTCTGAGGGCTACACCAACCTCTGCCGTATGCAGGGCCATCCTTCTGGACCTCACTTCCTTTGGTCAAGTGGCCTTACCGCAGCACTCTAGTATTAAGACACAGAGCTGCTTGTTGTTAAGCAGTGTTATTGCTTCTAACTCCAGTGCCCCCTACAAATGGCCTTTCTGTCTTTTTCTTGTGACTAATACTTTTATGTATACCATTGTAGAATATATGTTATCCCATATATTTTAGAAGTTAGGGTACCGTATCAGTATTTTAAAGAACTCGGAAGACTTTGAATGTCATAGTGAGAGGAGGCATAGTTTGAAAATTGAGGCATAGGAGGCAGGAATTTGAAGATATTTGGGCTGTCTGCCCATTTTGGTCACAGATGTGCCGTACGACCTTGGTCAGCTGTGTAGGACTGCCTCAAGCTCAGACTTTCTTGTGCTGAGAGTAATTCTGATGACTGCAGAGGAGACTCTACATACTGCAAGATACTGTGCAAAGCAGCAGAGTGTGATAGTTATACCATATTTTTGTCTGGAAAGCATTTATTTCCTTCACAGAGGAGCTATAGATTAGCCAAACACTTAATTTCCTTAAGTGTAAGAGCTGTTGTTATAGGGAAGTGGGCTACTGCTGTGTGGAGAGGGTGACTTCTGGATCTCAGCAAAAGTGTTTTAGGAGTAGAGTGTTTTGCATCAAATCTAACCAACTCCAAATAATAATCTTGTAGTGAAATCCAGCAGCACATGGGGACTCTACAGGCTCGGTCTGTGGTGGGGCCAAAGTGCAGTGCAGAACTTCATGGTCATTCCTGGAGTTCTCTTTCTGCTTGCAGGATTTTGCATGGAAAATATTGTTTTCATTAAATTTAGTATTAAAACCCAAGCAAAACCTCAAGTGTGATAAATATAATGTATTTTTCTTGTAGCTAGGTCTGGAAGAATTAGGAGTTTTGATTCCAAAGGTCTCTGTATCAGCAGTGAGGCAAGTCTCTGTACATGGATTTTTAAAGCAGGTCTACAAAGTATGCTGGAAGGATGGGCAGAGGAAACACAAAAGGCAAAACAGTGATAGGAAGGCATAAAGCTTGAAGAAAAAACAAGAAAAAAATGATTCTCTGTACTTGCAGTTCACGGCTTATAACCAACATGCTCAGGTTACATTGGTAAACTGTTATTTCAATTTGAGTTTAGCTATGTCATGGTTTAGGGACAATCTACTAACATCGTGGCCAGGAACTGAACTGAAGATCAATCGTTCTTCCATCTGCTTTGGAGCCCAGCTCCTCAAGTCCTCCTTTCTATGCCTTCCTGCTCTGGGAATTCAGCTTCAAAGATTTCAGAGGATTCTTATTTTTTTTCCTTATGGCTTCTTTCATCATCAGTGTAGAGTGCCTCTTCCCTGGTCTGAACTATTATGAGTAAATTTAACCCATTGCTTTAATGGAAATCCTTTCAGTGTGGTTTACAGCACCTTTTTGTTTCACTGGCACTCTGTGGACCATCCTTTAGTGAGAAACCAGAGCGGGTTATGCATCAATAGACATTACGGCCTTTCCAGTAGTAAGAAGTGTTCAAAGCAATAAAGCTTATATTTAATCTTGAAGTCAAGGCATACAAGTCTGAATCTCCACAAAAAGCAGAGATACGAAGCAAAGAAAAAGTGGTAGGGGTTTTGTACAAAGACCAGGAAGATTTTTCAAAGTCAAATTTAAGCTGAATTTAGTTGAATTTAAGCAGTCGAGGAGTGATTAGAAAACTTGGAGCTGGGCCAGCATTCAAGGACTGCTGTCCCCGACTTTTACAAATTGCCCAATGACATCTTAATGATGAGAAAATGTCAAGGCTTCAGGCTTTACTCTCTGGGCAGAATGTCATCTCTTGTATGTATTCCCTGAGGTCTTGTTGGGCTGTTTACTGTCCCAATAAAAGGACCCTTTTCTATGAATCACTAGCATAAACTCATGTAACATCTCTGGTTTCATGGAAGGTCTCCCATTCAGATTATTTCACTACTGTAGGACTTGAAATCAGAGATTTCAAACAATTGCACAGCAAACATATGTGAATTTTAAAGTCTTGCAAAATTAAAGAAATAGAGGAGTTGTCTTCATTATAAAGTAGCCTTAAACAAGTTTTGAAGAAACCTTAAATCCTTGTGGTGTTCTCTAGAGTGAACGTGGGTCTGTAAACTGTCATCCTGCTATGTTTGTTGAGCAGCTGAGAAGGGAAGCCAAATCTGCATTTCTTGTTGTATCTCCTACCAGTAGATTTGATGTGCGGTCTTACTGTAAAAAAGGTCATCATCCAGCAGCCTGTATGGTCCTAGGGGGGAAAAGCTGGCTTTCTGAAGAATGCTAAAAGCAATCTTCAAAGAATTTCAGAGTGTATAGATTTTCACTTAGATCAGAGATTTGGAGATGTAAAATTAACAGAACTTCTCAAACATTTGCAGCAACATTTGTCAAGATTAAGCTGTCAGCTACAGTTTTGTCCAGAGCTTTAAAAGAAAATATTATGGATCTTACTTTCTGTCTTTCCCCCCCAACCCCCCCAAGAAACATGGCAAATTTGGTAACTACATGATGTATTCTCACAGCAGAGTACGTGTGATTTTAAATAAAAGTAGAGTCATAGAATGGTTTGGGTTGGAAGGGACCTTAAAGATGACCTGGTCCCAACCCCACTGCCATGGGCAGGGACACTTCCCACTAGACCAGGTTGCTCAGAGCCCCTTCCAGTGTGGATTTGAACACATCCAGGGGTGGAGCATCCACAGCTTCCTTGGGCAGCCTGTATCAGTGTCTCATCACCCTTAGATTGAAGAATTTCCTCCTTCATATTCTAAAATGTGCTGAAGGTGAATCTTGGGTAATAGAGGTTAGGATGTGTTTGATGTCATTTGAACTTACTTAAAACACGTTGACAAAGAATCAGGGCAATTTTATAGGCAAATTCTGAGCTATTGTCTCCTCACAGACTGTTGTCATAATATTAATGGAAAAAGTGTAATGTTACATTTGATGGATTGTGAACCATGTTATGAGGCTTCCCTGATCTACTGGTGACTTCCAACCTTTTTCCACTTGTGGACCGCTTACACTTTTAAAGTGAAAGTTTAGTTTCTTTTATTGCAAGCTTAAACCTACTGAAAATGGGCTTTCTGCTTTTAGTTACATATTTCAGACCTTTTATGAATACGACAGAGTCCCTTCCAGAGGTCCACAAACCACAAGATTAAAACCTCAGGTTTACGCAAACCTCTGTTGGATGGATGCCATCCTTGGTTGGATGGATATGAATGTTTAACAACTGTTTGGGTGAGTATGTGCAACATTCATGGATTCATCAAAGACCAAGCAAATCAGTAAGTAAATACTCAACATTTTCAAGCTAAACATTTAAGTTTCCGCATCCTCCCATCAGTTCTCTCCACCCAGTCAGTATCATCTACAGTCCATATTTCTGACTTCTGCTTCCACAGGCTGTTTGAAACTAAAAAAGATGTTTGTGTGTAGTATGGTTTTATAGTAGGGATGTATTTTGATGGTTAAGTTTGCAAGAGTTGGGCTTTATAGCTCTGTGTATAAACATTTGCAATTAACTTTCCTCCTCTGTTTTCAAGCTTTTATTCAAGAATATTGCAGTGTTACTTTTTGTTGTGCTGAAGTCAGAAAACAGACCAGGCAGTGGTTGCAGGCTTATTTCAAGGTTCTATGTGTATTAAATTTTATATGTATTGAATAATTGAAAAAGTAGCACACTTCTAATTGTAAGCTATGGCTTCTGGGTCTTTTTCTCAGCCAAGATCCACTTGTAAGAGCTGGAGGGATAGTGATTTTAACTAACTCCTTTATGTACTTCATGTTCTGTGCACTTGACTGTTAACTCCAAAATACTTTTGTTTCCTTAGAAAACAAAGTGGGGGACATTTAAAATCAGCATACACTAACAGTTATTAATAGAAACAAAATTATTACAGGAGAGTCTTGAATTTCTTTCTGACCATACAAAACAGGGTCAGAAAGGTAAGATATAAAGAGTGTAGCAGAGTAAGAAAGTAACAAAGATAGAGGAACTGTATGAGGCTGTGTACAGTATGTATGTATATAAGCTATAATTTGGAAACTGCATGTAGAGTACTAGTTCTTGATTAACAAAAATCTGTATACTTTTTAATTGGAAAGGTTTACTAGGATTATTTGCAGAGGGGAAAAAAAAAAGAAGAGTATAAGTGAGAGGAGAGAGTACATCCAAGAAACTACTGACAAAATTGTCATTTGGCTGCCCTGAGAGGGAACATTGGCAAGAATGAGAGACAGAAAGGTCAGAGAAAGAATAATTGGAAGTGGCTATTTATAGCCACTACTGCATACCTCCTAGGTGTTTTAGCATATGAAAATGCAGACGAAACCAGGAGAAGTTAATGCTGGTAAGAAAGATCTGGGAGACAGTCACTGCTGAATGGCATTAACTGAATCTTTGTGGAATTGTTTGGGTGGGAAAATAATTTCAGTATTCAGAGCAAATAGCTGTAGGAAACATAGAAACTATTCAGAGAAAGATATCATTATACTCTTAATAATTTTAGTTTTGGCTCTGGCATGAAAATGTTTTGTATAGGTAGGAGGAAAGTGGTGTAGACCCACGCTCTGTTTGCAGAGCAGAACTACTGAAAACAGTATGCTTGCAAAGGAGGTTGTAAATGAAAATATGGAGGTGAAAATAGCTCTGAAGAAAGCTCATTTTTATGCTCTTGAGTTAAAGGCATGAAATCTACAATGATTATAAATTTATAAATTTATAAGATCTTCATTGAAGACTTACTAGAAGTTATATCTTAATAAGCAAAGCAAATCCAACATCTATTTTTTTCTCAGAAGAGAAGAAACATGATTTACAAATATCAGTAAGGCTTGGGCTAAGATTCTCAGTCCTGCAGAGATCTAATACAGCCCCTCTGCAGGAAAGGCTGCTGCCTTTGGCTAGCTCTGGACCACTTGGCAGAGTGAGCGAGCTAGAAGAGCTTCTGAACTTCAAGATGTTGTTGAGGCACGCTTGAACCAGGTGGTCTTTCTTTCTTATTGCAGTCATTCTACATTGTTTTGACCATTGCTCCGAGTCACTGAACTTTAAAGCAGCATTGCTTTGCTGAGCACTTCTGACTAATGAGCTTGTCGATCTGTAGGAGATCCCAAACTCAGTGCTGTTGTTTACAACAAAAAGCTTTTTTAACTCTCCTCTCCCTGCCCGCCCCCATGATGGTACTAACTATGGCAGTCTGAAATGCAAAATTAGGGTCCTCACACTGAACTTTTCTGTTAGGGCTGTGAATAACATCAACAATTCCTTGTAAGCTACTCTTTGGAAGGAATAGTACTGTACCTGTTATTGTGGACTTTAGATATCCTAATTACTTGCAAGCAATTCAACACAAAGACCTCATGTCTGAGTTTTCCCTTTTCAATTGATCTTTCAGAGTTTAAGAACTGTAATAAGAGCTGCACTGGAAAATCTCATTAAAACTTAGAAATAACAGTTGAAGGCATTTAATCCTTTCATGACCATTAGTTAGGATTTCCATTTGTGTCCATCCTATCTGACTGTGATCACATGACTGGCAGAGATGTGAAAAAGAAGCGGAGAAGAGATGAACATTTGTTCTTTAGTTACCCATTTTGTGGGTCTGAGGTTTGAAGAGTCAATAAACCCAACTGTCAAACTGAAATAGTTTGTATCATTGATGATATGGCACATGATGAGATTTTTAATTTTTTTTTTATTGATACATAGAAACTTGAAAATAATCTTTGAACACTCCCCTATCCCCACGCATTTGCTAAAGGCAAGCATATGAAGTATTTGCAGGGAGGCCTCTCTTTGCCCAGCACCCAGCAGTATGGGCTAACTGTAATTGCAGAAGATTCTACCTATTTGTATGTTTTCCATGGTGATTTTTTTCAGGTGTTTCCATCTTTAATCTCTGGAAGAAGAATAGATTAATTTGTATCTTCAAGGTCAGTCTTGAAATGAACACAAAAATTAATTTTACTAATATAATTTCAGCTGTACTTTAAGAATTTTCAAAATCATAAACTTCTAACTCGGTTTTGTTGTGTGAATTAATCCAAGTAATCAAATAATTTTCAGTCTGTGTAGGTCTATGTGCATAAAATCTATTTTAGAAACTTAGCAAATCTATGAATTCAAACGATCTTCCTTGAATTTTATTTCACTGTATTTCATTGGTTGCAGGAAGTTATGCATTTTTAAAGTGAAAAAAACAAACTTGTGAGCTTTCATCTGTTGGTATCACATGAATTTCTTTTTAATATATCCCTAATAAACCCCCTGTAATTTCATTGAATTCTCTCTTTAATAATGTTTGATTTATTAAAAAAGAGAAAGCTGAAGTGGTAGCGCCTTGGAGCAAATTCAGATTAGTTTTAGTAAATTGCTTCAATGGAGATAGAGTAGCAGCTAATATAAGGTTCTATTTCATCTACGCCACTGGCATGAGCTTCCACATCTGGAGATGGAAAGCAAATTAGAAGTCAAACACATAACTGAAAGCATTTGTGTGGTTTATCTGGAGTTTCCATATTACCTTTAGTTGTCTTTCCAGCTTCCTAGCTTAGGAATCTTGTGCCAATAACCAGTGAACCAGCATTTTCTGCTGCATGAAATGTTACTAATTGGTTGGTTCATCAAAACCGGTTCAGTGTAATTTCTGTTTATTTTGCTGTGATTGGCAAACGTGGGCATGGATTTTTACATGCATCTTGATACCTGACTGCTGTAATTGTTCCTATCTGGGAATCACAAATATCAATAACGAGAACCATAGTCCGTGAGAACCATAGACAAAATCAGGATGCATATGGTTTTTGGACCATTTTCTGCTATAATAACACTCAGAAAGTCTAAATAGCATGACATGATGATGTAGGAAGTATGGAAAGGGCAGGCTGTAAAACGTGCTCCTTCATACAAAGTTTTTTTGTCAAGGCTGCAGTACTACTGAAATAGATGTTCTTTATGTTCCGTGTTTAGATTTTAGATATTTATTGTCAGGTTGTGTACAAAAAGCTGTTTTGTCTCTCCAAATAGATTTTGCTTTTCGTGCTTTGCAAAGTTTTCCTTGAACTGGCTTTTCTTTCTGTGTGGGAAATGGTAGCACAAAAATGTTTCCATGGAGCAAGTGGTTTTAAGAAGCAAACTGCACTAAAATGAAATTTAATTTAAGCTCCATGTGATGCATCATTGAAAGTCTAGGACATTAGACTTTATATATTTAGACTTTAATATTTAGGTGGAAAACGGCAGTCCATGTGGTAACCTTTAACATTAGCAGAGAACACTGAATTACAGAAAGCCATCCGAGAGGGCTGATAGAGGATACACAGAATGCTGCAGTGTTTATTTTTAATTTATATGGGTTGAGATGTACAAATCCAAATGTCTTCTGGTGCATTTAATGAAATATGAGAATTGTCTCGAAACTAAGTGGCAGAGATGTCCCAAGGGAAAGATCATATATTGAACTATGTGATCTTTTCAAAAGGCTCATGACAGCTAATGAGGGCACAAGAAAGCATGACTGCAAACAGCTGAGACATTTACCATCTCAATTTATGAGTGCTGTGGTAACTTTGAGTATCTAATTCACACTACGAAAATGTTGAAATATGGGCTATGAACTATGTAGGAGATGTCTTCTAAATAACAAAGCTATTTCTTCTGCAGAACTGCACAGTATCACTGGTTATCCACTTATAAAGGAAAATGGTTCTGGTGTCACGTTAGCCACGTTCAGCACAGATCCAGTTCATTGTTTTATTTGTTTTCTGCTATGGAAAAATTTCTGTCCTTGAATTGAACTCTATACTTCGTGCACCTCCAAATTCCCTTTTCTGGCTGATGATCTCTGCCCTGCTAAAATAATTTGTTGGGTAGAACAGCACCAGATGCTTTCCAGAGATTCTGGTACTTTTCTGTTGTAGTTTTATACTTTTTTTTTTTTTTTTTGGTCACTTGCTGAACTTAATTATACCATATACATAATATTGATTAATATGATTCTGTCATAAAACTCTTGGTATGCTGAATAATATTTTAAAATCTTTTCTTACTCTCAATTGTTTAATAAAACTCTTATCCCTCTCTGCCATTTAACATTTAATGTCCAAAGTGAGTTAACTGGATAGCTAAGCTCCTTTAAAGCAGAGTGTATTTTGAGACTGCGTGATACTGATTATGAAAATCAAATATTAAACAGGCTCTGAAAAGCATGGAAACAAAGGCTTCACAATTCATTCTTCTTCACTGGCAATATTTTGGATATTGTTTTTCTGAAACACTGGAGATCTATTGAATTATCAAGATCTAGATAACTAAACAAATGGAACACTGTCAAATAAGTGAAAAGTATTTTTACTCTCATTCGTCAGAACATGATAACTGATGTGGTTAAAAGGAGAAATCAACATTCCTACCAGTAGTTGGACATAAACCTATATATTTTGTTCTCCTGTTCTAGCCTCTATAAATGAAAACCCCAATGGCAGGAAAAAGTCTCATCCCTGTAGGGGCTAAGTTAAAAATAAACCAAAATAAAACAAATTGCTATTGATGATGTTCTGATCATGGCAATGCTTGAATATTTAAGGCATAGAAAAGCACTAAGTCAAAGCTATAGTTTTTTTCTCTGTTGAAAAATATAATGTTAAAGGCAAAGCTATTTGAGGAATGATTGTTGCTCTTAGTATTTTTACTTCAGGATGGACCTTCACAAGGTGAGAAAGACAGAGAAAGAGGAGAACAGACCTAATAGCTGGATTAAACTAAATGGCATCTTCAAGGTGGTGCTATAATATACAGTGTGCTGGGATAGCATTCTCTTTTTGCAGCAAAATTTTAAAGCTTTCCCCCAACCCCCTGGTGTCAAATCAAAGTTTCTCTATTGCTGCAGTCCTGAAAACATCACAGTAGAAAAGTATGTTGCCTCATTTAGCAAAATAGCCTAATTTGTGAGTAATTCTTTTTAGTCTAGAATTATGTCACTTACAGAAAACTAATTTTTTTTTTTTATTTCTTTGTATAAGGAAGTGTCCAGATTTGAGTAAGAACAAAACTAATTCTGTTCAGTGAGTTTACTTTTCAACTCTTCTAACTAACTGTACTTTCTGAAGTTAGCAGCCTGTTCTCACAGACAGTGTCTGCTTCCAGCAGTGATAACACCCCATGGTTAAAGTTACTACCAAGGATTGGTGTGCAGACCAAGGCCACTGCTGGATCTTGTGTACCACGTTGGGGGGTGCAGAAAAGTAAAAGGCTGCATCTGCAGAGAGGAGTGGACAGGACAGGTGACCCTAAACTGACCAACGAGGGATTCCATCCCATATATGTCATATTCAGTATAAAGCTGAGGAATCTGGAGGGTCTGTGGCTCTTCTCCCTTCTTGGACCACCTTGCCAGCTTGGCTTGGCTTGGCTCAGGTCCTCTTTGGGTTCCTTCCTTAGAGCATCCAAGAGGACTCTGTCTGTTCTGCCTTTGATCCCAATCTGCGTGTTCCTGAACCCGGTACCAGAATCCAGCCCCTGAACACAGCTCCCGTCTGCTGCGGGGCCCAGTCAGGGACTCCCCTGGTGCCTGCTCCACAGCATCAGTGGTGACGGTGCTGGAATTACCACCAGGGGGGTTTGGTTCAATATTGGGTTTGTATGTATTTGTATATATTCCAGTTTTTAATTATTGTTTTCATTAAAGCTGTTCTAGTTTCCTTTTCTAATCATTAAGTCTCTCTGCCTTATTCCCTTTCTCTTCCCCTTTGGGGAGGGAGGGGGGTTAACAGAGAGCGTCTGTTATAGATCCAAGGGGCTGCCCTGACCCTAAACCATGACACAAAGTAATCAAATATGCAATAGCTTTGCATAACTCTGCCAAGGGAAAAGATATCAAGAAAGGGTCACTATGTATTTAAGGTAAGATGAAATTTGTAACAATTGACAATAGCAATTTGAAAATATTTTTTTTCTCTTTAAAGAAACTGCCTAGGCAGAAAAGACCTCTGTCTTATTCCTGCTTTTCATATTGCTGTATGTTTATGCAATGTTAAAAATCATACAGATAAGGCAGATAACAGTTTGCAGATAAGGCTTCCTAGTGTGTATGGGACCCAGCGCTCCCCACATCTGTGAATGTCCTGAGGAAAAAACACCTTCCCTTTGGGGCACTTCTGTGCTCAATGGGAAAAGCAGCACTTGTTGCTCTTTCGTGAGAACACCAGGTGTGGGTGTTTATGGTCCATCCAGCCCGTTCCTTGTCAGTGGTAGGAGGAGATGTGGTTTAGGGAGACATTGATGAATTTGTTAATATGGAGAGAGAGAACCCAACCCAACAAGGCTGAGAGAATAAGGGATATTATGAAATGTAATTCTTGTCAAAACTGATTTAGGAAAATCAGACAATAATTGAGATAAATGACTATGCTCCATTGCATCTCTCCCCTTCCCTACCCCTCCCCCTTCTTCTCCCCCAGCACTACAGGGATATATGAATGTGACTTTGCTTTTTTTAGTGTTGGCTCTTTGTCAAGGTTACTATTATTTGACTTTCTGATACTCTGCTGTAAAGCTCTAGTCAAATCCCTTTGATGTTGTGTCTGGAATACAAGGCATGACTTCTAGGACTTAGAAACTAAATGCACTAAACTGACTGGAAGCAGTCACATGCATTTCAATAGATGCAATAGTTTCAGTGTTTTGGAGTTCATGTGATTGCAATGAGAAATACATTTCTGCAAGCAGTAACCAGACTCTCTAAAGCAACTGGGAATGCTGGGAAATTTTGTTATGAAGAATATATTTTTTTTCTTGCATAAGTTTTAGGTGGGTTTGGTTTTTATAAAGGATCTATTTCAATGTCAGTTCATTAATGATATGAGACTTGGCTTAGAAATGTCTGAGCAAAACCAAGAGATTGTAACTGCTGGCATTTGAGGAGTCACCCCTTCATGTAGTCTCCAGGCTGGTTACAGTGGTCAGTTTGTGCTGCAGGGGGGGTGAAAGCAGATGGGACTGAGCTTCCCATTATGTGGATTTCCTGGAGGAGGATGCCCTTGATAGAGATGAAGTCAGCGTTACAGGCAATCCTTTTCCTCCCCCAGAGTGAGAGAGGTGACTGTGAGATGGCTCTGTGAACATGTACCTGTTCAGAATTTCTGAGTGCTGGTTTCAATAGCTAAGAAACCCAGAAGTGTCTGATAGAAACAGCTAGAAATTTCAGAAGAGGAACCTTTTTAGAGAGACCCTTTCAAGGAAAGATTGTAAATATTTATCTAGCAGGTTAATTTTGATATGCAATACTGTCAGAACACAGGGGGAAACTATCTGTTACTATTTACCATCATCCTGTAGAAGATGAGTCCATACTGAAAGGAAATGCATACTTGGGGCTGGGAAATGGTCCTTGCAGCTGAGCTCCTTGGAGTATGAGGCCTTTCTTACTGGTGTTTTCCTTCCTCTTTAGCTGCAGTGTAGATCTGTGGTTTCTCCAGCTTGCGTATCCTGTATGTCAGTTCTAGAAGTGAGTAAGCTTTGTGAACTTTACACTGCCGCTGCTGTGAAAACAGATGCCCTTTCCAAAGGGCACATGAGTTCTCTGCTAAGTGATTGAGCTCAAGAACAGAGAACCACTTTCTTCAACACAGCCAAATTGAGGGCTCCACAGATGTCCATTGCTCAGTGTTCATGTATCCAAAATCTGCTCCTTCACTTATGTCTCTCCCCACTATACTTTGAACTCCTCCCCTAACCGAGAACCCACTATCCCTATGTAAGTTGTCTTACACAACTCTCTGTATGGGCTTCCCAGAATCCCTGTCAACCACATCCAGCTTGAAGCTACACAATATTGCAGAAACCAGTGAAGAGACAGCTGCATCTAAACAGATCACAGGTCCTCAGCCTCTCCCCCAATTCCCTGTGAACCTTGATGCCAGGGGGCAGAATATCTGATCACCAGCTGGCAATGTACACAAGATCTCAAACCTGCAGCTGGCAACGAGAACAATACCAATTTTCCTGAGTGCCACACAAGACAAGTGGCCAAAGGTGATGTCTGGTGGCTCTTCCATGTCTTGTTTGTCTCAGAGATGTGTCCTCCTTTGCAGACCATGCACTTGTGCTCTGTAACTCCTGCCATACAGCACAATTTGGATCCTTCCCTTGAGCAGTGGGGCTGTGAGCAGGAGGCTGTTCAGCAGCACTTGGCCTCTTTGGAGACCTGTGTGGCTTGTGAGCTGTGCGTTGCCCACTGCTGCACTGCACCTTCTCCCCAGCGTGTTATCCAGGGAGTGGTTTGTCCTTCAGGCCTGGAGATGATACCTGTTTTCAATCTGTCTGTATTGGTAAATCACTCTGGCAGCAAACTTTGTTTACATTTCATAATTAGCTTTAAGTCTCGTTACAGCAGACACCTGGTACTTGCCGTCATATTTAAGGTTGCAAAACAGTTTCCATAGCAACAGCTGTCTCTGCACACTGTCTCTGCACACCATCATTTTGTAGAGTGTTTCCCTATTGGCTGAATAAAATCCACAATTACTTTCTGTCCAAGGTTTAATTTTCCCATCAATCAATTCTGAATTAATTTGAGGTGAAGGAATACATTATTTCTTATTAGGAAAGTACCTCCAATTTTCTTCTGGGAAAAACTCTTGCAATAACAGACAGGCAGAGATCTACTAGTATTGTTTGGGCTGAGAAAAAAAGGTTTGGTCTTAATTTAGCTTTAATTACAGTAAAATAATGCCATGGGTGTATGAGGCAGTGATTTGGTTTTGACCATTTAGTTGTTCTGTTGTGTGTCTATCCTTTTATTTTACTTGCTTGCTGGCTTTAAAGTAACTTAAAAATAATAACTATCTATCTTCAAGGTATCTGTTTTGGGCACATACAGTACTTCGAGTTTTAGCTCAAGTCCAAACAGTAAAAATGACCCAGTGTTTTCAGACTACATCCCCGTCATGTTAATGTACATGCAATGTTAGAATCAGTAACAGCAAAAGCCATGCTGAGAGCTTTGGAGCCTCTAGATTTGAATTTATGCACTTTGATATGAATCAGACCCAGTATGTGGTGCTTTAAATGTTTTTAACTTAAAAAACCAAACTGGTTCTCTTCAGACTTAGAGTGGTGCTGACTCCTGAAGAAATCTACAAGGCAAATCTAATTTGAAGAAAAATACCATTGTAATTCTAAACTTACTTGCATTCAACAAAATGAATTGTAAACTGATACAATCTTAATAATGTTGTTTCAGATCTCATTCTATCCATGTTCAAACATTATCTCTTAATTTTATCATTATTAGATTTCTTCAAGCTTTATGAAAACTCTTTGTATTTTTTTTTGATTATTCTGTAGAATCTTTTTTTGTTGTTCAGTTTGGTAGATTTTAATCAAAAGAAATCTCATTTAAAGGATTTAAATTGTGGGCATGTATAAAACCCCAAATTTAAGGGATAGCAAACTGTATTAGGAATTAAGAGGTATTTATGTTCCTTTAAACAGTATACATACTATTAATATTAATTTGGAAATGCACGGTCAGCTCTCAGATTTATTAACTTTCCTGTGCATCACCTTTGTGTCCACAGCAGCTGCAGCAGAATTACAGGCTTCCCATTGCATCTTCTGGTGCCTAGGAGTTGTGTGTATGGTGCCCCAAATGCACAGCTTCCACCTTGGCCCCAGATGGCCTCTTATCCAACAGATTGCAGCCCAGAAATGCTCTTTTTTCTTCAAAAAATGCAACGCATCTCTTGAGAGATCAGAAGAAAATAAGGATATTTTGTTTAAATTACTTTTATCCTTTGTGTATATGTGTTACAATAATTTTCAATAATCTGAGGATATCCATTTTACTGATGTAACGAAATAACTTCCCATTCAAACTAAATATATGTGTATCAGTTTTTATACACGTTTTCATACACAACACTTATTATGTGAGGGAATGAGTTGATGGAAATTACTTAGGTATAAGGAGAAAATTAAATGCATTGAATTGCATACTGAAAGTGTGTTATAAAGAAAATAGTGCAAAAAGTCTGAATACTAAAGCTGGTAATGTTAATGTAATGTGACCATATTTTTATTTTTTTTTTCATTTAGCATTAAAATTTACAGCATTACAATTTCAATGTGTTCAAAATAACAGCCTGTAGAACCTGGGCTGCAAGTCTGAGATAGATTCAGTGTGTTTGAAAGCCGTTAAAATAATGATATTTTTGGAAGAAAATAACTTTTCCAACGTACTTGTGGTCTGGGAACAAATGTTGCTCCTAAGAACACCAAAACACATGCTGACTTTAAAAAGACAAGTGGTCCAAATCTTATTTGAATAAATATCTCATCAATTTTCCATTACCATATTGTAATAGGATTAATGAATGGTATATTTTGGACAATTACATTACATGGGAAATACCTGTTTTTCCTCTTTTCATTAAAGAATACATTTTCTAAAGTATCAGAGACATACACTTAGTTTTATAAAATTCAATTCTTTCCATAATTTTGCATTATACCCCTCTAACTTGGTAGTTCAGCAGCAGATGAGCAGGCAAAGGCACATACTCATTCACTTTTTCACCCTTCTTTGCAGCCTCATCCATCAAGTTCAGACCTTCTGGGTTTTTGTCATACTTTTCTTGAAATGTTAATGTATAACGTGAGAGTGCAAAAAGACTCTAGGAAAATGTGGGGGGGAGAAAGATCACGGGCACCTAAAAAAAGCCATTTAGAGTAATTGAAAAGAGTACACGGATCTTTTGCTGCTTGTGTTCAGACGCTGGCTTTAGAAGTTGATAATATTCCTAAACATCTGCTGAATGGGTCTATTTCTTGAGCTTAGTGGGTTATTATTTTTCTGTTATAGCTGAGTTCCTGGACTGTTTTGTAACAGTAACAGTCATTGCAGCCCGACACTGCAAATTATGTAGTGGTATTAAGCTATCTTTACTCTTGGTGTTTGAATAACACAAGCAGGTCAATAAAACAGATGAAAGTTGAGGTTTATAAAAGCAGGTCTAGCTAGAAGGGCAAAATGATTTGTGTTTTATATTCAACAGCAGGCAGAGTGTTCCTATGAATATGGATATCCAGAGATGCCTTTGTTAATGAGAGAGGACATCAAATTAAATATGGAAACAATGCATTTTTCCTGCAGAAGTAGTAACTTTCCTGGGTGTGTGGGCAGCTTCTGCTATTTCCTTTAGTGTTTTATCATTACTAGATTTTTGTGTACTGTATTTCTAAACACTTTTTATGATTTCTCTTGGAGTGACTATCTATTAATGTTTGGGTCTTGATATAGTGTTCGATGTAGTGGTACCATATTCAGACAAAGGATTTTGAAGAATGAGAACCAGCTCTATCATATTTTATATAAAAAAAATATTTCCTGTGCAGTCAGAAAAAAATCACATTGTGTGGTGCTAAAGAGCAGGATAAACTGCTGGCAATAGGCAGGAGGAGTCTCTCCCCTTTGAGAGGGATTTGTGTCAGGGGCATAGCTAGCACAGCCAGCTCAATACCACCTTCTTTTACATTCTTGATATATTGGGTTTTGGTTTTGAGTACCTGCCATGGTATGAGAAGAGATGTTCTGAAGCATATTCTTTATGCTTTGTTGGCAAAAAGCATTCAAAGAATGTTGTGAATATATGCAGGTCTGAAACAGCCTTGGAATTGCTCTGGTTTACACGTAGAGCAGGAACACATCAGACTGGGTCTCTCCAGGAAAGAGAGGAACGAAAACAGCTGTAATAATATTATTCCCAGCTCCTTTAGATTTTCTGATGAGCATTTGAGGACCTTGCCTCAGGCTGCTGAAGTTAGAGATTGGATTACAGTGGATTACATTCTATTGTATTTATTGTTAAATGCGATTTATATCCACAGAGGAGAAAAAAAGCTGGAAAAAAAGTTTTCAGTCAGGGGACTGTCAGTTTTCCTTCACTAGAAAAGTGATGAGTTGACATACACAGCATTTTTGACATGGAAATCACTGTAGTGATTGAAGAAGAATTTTCATTTTCCACTGCCCTATAGGAAGCTTTGGGTCATTTCTTATATCTCTGTTGAAAACACTGCAGAGATTTTGGCAGTGACGGGAACCATATCCCTGAATACAGGCCATCTGAAGAAAGGAGTCGGTCCACCTGGGCAAGCACTGTAGGATTCACAGGTCAGTTTTATGCTGGGAAGACATGTTGTTAGCTACACTGGTGGTCTGCCTTTACCTATAGGTTGAGAGGTGCCTTAAGCAGCTTTTGAAAATATGAAATACATTCTTTTCAATCCTCCACACGCAAGCTTTTCATTTTCAGTCAAGCAGCTCAGAGAAGCCCAAGTGGACTGCACTGCAAGAGCTGTCTATCAAACTGCTAGGCACATTTCTAAAAAGAGAACAGGTTGTTTTCACGGGAGCAGCTTTCTAGGACGTCAGGTATTATGGTTTGACTGTTGACTGGCACTGATGATATTTGAATCCCTCTTGCCAGTTACAAGTTAACTGTTCCACACTTTGCACAAGGCTGACCTGTTTCTAGTTCCCCAGCCACCACTTTTCCTGCTTGCAACACTGCAATAACACTGGGAGCATTTTGTACTCGAGGATTCCTTTAGACTTTTAGATTTGTTAAACTGTCCATAGTTCAGAGAGCTTCTCAGCTAATGGTCTGGGCCTGTTGATTTGAAACTGTTACATTTTTGCAGATGCTGCCTTATGTCTTCTTTTATTTTTGTTTTGTTCAGTCCAGCAGGATTAAGAAGCATGTCTTCCTTTTATGAATTGATATTTGGTTCTATTACATGTACAAAGCACCAAATATATGTCTGGCTTATAATTTCTGCAGAATTTGTGTTTTAGAACATGATCTTGATGCCTGTAACCTCACTGGCTGTTTGATTCATTCCTTCAGTGTCTGTTATCAGCCATTTGCATTATAAATCTCGTAACATGAGGACTAACCCTTTGCTTTGATGTTGGTTTGTTGTTGATGATTAAACTGCAGTTCTGTTTTGTTTCCCTTGTTTTTAAATCTGCATTTTTCAGGTTAGTGAAAGTGTGGGTTGGTGGCAGCCAGTAGGATTTTTGCCATTTGAAATGTAGTATTCTTAGCAGGGTTTTTTTTGCTATTGCACATGCATAGGATGTGAAAGAAGAAAAAAGTTTTGGGATTTATAATTCTTGCTCTCTCTTCTTTTTTCAGCTTTTTTTCCTAAGAAGGTAATTACAAAGTACATTGGATATAACATTAAATGAAAATAAAGCAAAGAGATACAAACCCCAAAAGAAACAACTTCTGTATAAAAAAAAAATCTCTGTAAAAAATTATACAAGAGAGACTTTATTCAGGAGGAAAAAAGCAAAGTCAAGGTTTAAAAAAAAATATTTTAAGTTTTAACTTCCTAGCTAAGCACAGAAGTCATTCAACTGAGGGAAAGGTGAAGCAATTGAGTCCTTTGAAAGTAAAACGGTATGTCTCATATTAGAATCAAGAGGGAATTAAATGAACTATTTAATATAGTCTCTCTTTCAAGTTTCTTAAATAGGGTTTCTCAGTTTCTGAACTTGCACTGGAAAAAGTTCTAGTTGATGTTAAAACTGTTTTCTCTATTAATGACATTGTGGGGGTTCTCAGAGACAGTAAAGGCAATGTCACCTGATTGAAAGCTGACCAGAGTGGATTTATTACATTGATTGCTCTCTTGTGCTTTGAGTTTTGTGGAGAGCAGGAGTTGCTAATTATATATCTTGTCTTAGATTGGAAAGAAATATTGGTAATATTTTTACAAAAAATACCATCTGAAGTTTCACAAAAAACAGAATGGAAAACAATTTGGTCTTCTAGAGATGACAGTTGTGTATGCACTAGTGTGTGTAACAGCAAGTAATGGAACAATTTCCTATAAATTTATATCATTATTCCTTTTATGTCTTTTTTTTCTTCTTTCTTCTTCTTCTTCTTTTTTTTTTTTTTTTATGTCTCTAGAATGTACCTGGCTATGTTTAAACTGACCTACAGTTTAACTGTAAAGGTACTTGCCTTTTGGCTTGCATTGGCAATTTATTCCCTGTAAACCTTCTCAGTACTACGTTTGTATCTTTCTCTGCACCAAAATTGCTGTCCTTATGTTCTACCCCACACCTCCCTTCTGTCACCTCTTTCTAGGATTGAAATTGTTTGGTAAACTTTAAACACTGGTCATTCTCAACTCTGCTGTTCTGACAAGAAGATAGATTGAAATTCTCATGGTAAGTTGCTCAAAAAGTCATATTCACTTTTTTATTGATCTTTTAGAAGAAAATGTTCTGGTCCTAGTGATTTCCCTCCCTTTCCCCCCCCCCCCCTTTTTATAATTTTTGTAAACTTTTCTGTGCATTTATTCTGATGCAATTTCTTGTTCTTCCTCTTCAAAGAATTAATCTGTTATAAGAAACCTCCAGATGTTCACAGCAGTGAAGAGCAACACAGATTTAACATTTAACTTCTGTGCTAAGAGTCCATCTAGCTTGCTGGTTTGGCTTCTGATCAGTCACTGTCTTTGTAAGAAAGAATGAAGCTGTGCATCCCACTATACACAGAGCTGCAAGTCACTGCTGCAGTGCTACAGGGATCTTGAAAGTGGCAGAGATACCTTGCCACTGAAAAGACAGGGTCCATAAGTTAACATGAAATTATGCCACTGCATTTTGGGGGGTTTATATACTTGAATATACAATTAAAGACTGAAACTTACTGTGAAAATATGTAGACTTGCAGCTTGCTGCTACCCTTCTCTGGACTAGCTCATTGTAAGATACATGGTTGCAGCAGTATTCTGATTATCAATTATACTGTAGGAGATATGAATAGTTCTGGGAATAGGAAAATGGAAATGTTTCTAAATTACCTTCTAACTTCACTCCTGTGTAGAACTCATTTCTTGATTGTGGATTTTTTTGTTTGTTTGTGGGTCTGGGGTGGGGTTTTTTTTGTTTGTTGGTTTTTTGTTTTGGTTTGGTTTGGTTTGATTTGATTTTTGTTGTTTTGTTGCGTGGGGTTTTTTTTGATCTGATTTTGTACACAAACCCTATGTGAACCATCTCCAATTACTACATAGTAGAAAAGTTCACAGTATGACAGAAACACTGCTCATTCTGCTATTGTGCATAACAGTTTCTGTGTTTCATTGGTGAGAGTTATGGTTTCCAATACAAAGACTCAAAGGAACATAACCCCATTTGCTAGAAACTTTCCACGTGTAATATTCTTCAATAACTTCATGTAATTTAGTAATAGAATGGCATGTTTGCAATGGACTCAGGAAAATAATTAGGTTTTTTTGGAAAGCTAGCATGGCATATCTGAAATAACCACAGAATCATAAAATACAAGGTGGACGTGACCTCAAGGATCATCTGGTCCAACCGTTCTGGGGAAAAGCATGATCTAGATAAGATGGACCAGCACTTTGCCCAGATTAATCTTAAAAGTGCCCAATGCTGGGGACTCTGCTGCTTCCCTGGGGTGTTTATTCCAATGGCTGATTTTCCTTGTTGTGAAAAATGAGAGCTTGGGTTGTTTGTTTGGAGAAGATAATATCTCTGAGAAATAAAAGCATAAGGAGTGCCATCTGGCCCATGAAAATATGCCATTGAAATGATGATGGTATTAAAGAAAACAGTCTACTAACATTTAGCAGTGTAATGAATATCATTGCTATCACTTTAAATTCTATGGCAAACCTGAGGATTTGTTAGAGGTAGAAAATTCTCCATTGCGAGAGGAGCAAAATTCTTCTATGTCATTTATGGCCCCAGGTAACCAATTTAGATAAAATCCTCAGCTGATGCAAGACTGTTAGCAATGCAAAGCTGGTGCTGAATTACCATTCCAGCTTCCCTTGTGATGGAAATCTGTGTCTGCTGCTGCAAATGCAAAACCTCCTACACATTTTCAGCCTTCTGTTTCTTAGCTCTTGTTTCTTTTGGCACTTAGAAACATGTATTCCTCTCTGGAGATATCAAAATATTGACTGTGACAGCAATGTATACATCACAAGCTGTACAAAATCAATTTGTGTCACGTCACCTATAGAGCCTGATCACCATACTGATTGTTTCCAGCCATGGGAAATCTTTTGCACTCTGATGTGAACAAAGAACACCTGGATGGTTTGTAAGGAATTAGAAAATGGCTATTGTTTCACCGTACAAGACTGGTAGTTTTTAACGTAGCCCAGTGAACGTGTGTCTGCTTCTTTCAGAAACAGGTGATAAACTTTAATCAAAAATCCCACATCAACTACTTCTACTAGCCCTACCTTGATGATGCATTTACGACCATGAAATGGCTTACTGACTCCTTCTCTGCCATTTATGTTACTGACAAAGTCAGTTGTACATACAGAAAATATGGGTACCAAACAAAACTGTTTTCACTTATTAATTCAATACTGGACCCTGGGCAAATGTTCCTGCTTTCAAATGTGACCTTCTTCTTTAGGTCCTCCAGACTTTACAGGTATGTAATAGTAGTTATTTGCTTTTTCTGAATTCAGGAGGATTGAACACCTACTTTTTCTATTAAGTACTGCTTAAAAAACGCTCTAGATTTGTAGAAAAAAACCCCCACCTCTGAATATCAAGTAATAAAATTGGAGACAGTTTTGAAATATGACTTTTAATTTCCTGCACTTCAGTGTCCCCATCTGTAGAATGGTCGTCCCAGATGGATGTCGAGGAGGCTTGTCAGTTTAGCAGTAAGCTGGAAGGAAGTCATTAGTGGTGTTCTGAGATTGCACTATAATAACTCGGGAGATGAAAAGTCCATGGCAATTCCCTGCCCCCCATGGAGGATTTTCCTTGCTGCTCTGTCAGGGGAAAGACTGAATTTTTGTTGCCTTTCAATGGACTTGCTTCTAAATCTCACAGATTTTGAGCCCTCTGCAAAAACTCCGGGTCTCCATCGCATTTATGTACCACCAGTGACTACATAAATCTTTTCAGCACAACGTTCAGTGATCTGTCCTGTCCACTAAAGGACCCAGTGGAAATGCTGAATATCTGTTCACACTGTACTTCTCTATCAGCATATCTGCAGAAAGTCAAACATATGTCTTAGTAGAGTGGCCTCTGCTGAAATGCACGTAGTTGGGGCTCACTGTGGGGAGCTTTTGTAGGCAAAGAGCTGTCCCCTACAAAATGATTGTGATTGTGGCTACATAATGTCTGCTGTATGCACAAAAAAAGTCCCACTGTGAATTTGCTGGGCTGGCTGTTAAATACATTAAACTCTTCAGATTGGAATGCTTGCACTGAATAGTAAAATTCTGAGTCTGTATTTACCTTCATAGAGTACAATTAACTCTCTGTGAGACTGATCATTCAGGGCTCAGGTTTGAACCAATCCTTAATTCTCTGTTAAATGCAGGGAGTTCTCATTTTAGAACTTATCTTTTGTTTGTTGAAATTTAAATAATTTTAACATCGTGTAGGCATTGACTTTTACATAATTTTCTCTCTGAGCTTTGGCAAAGAAATGAGACTGCACAAAAGGTAGAATCGTTTAGCTGACCAGCCTGAGAAAACCTGTGTTTGAATAAAAGTTTCTCTTTGCTTACCAGTTAAAAATTTGAAGGCAAATATGAAAGGCACCTTGTCTGCACACCAGGGCAGCTCACAATCATTTTCTGGAAACTGCAGTCTGAGGCAGACTGTTGTGCAATACTGGACAGCTCCAGTGCCCCTGTGGTCCAGGTAGCAGTGACCTATTCTTTGCAAATTTTATATGAAATTATATTAATTTATTAAAAAATTAGGTTTACAAACCCTTGACTGACCAGTTTCAGATCTCTCAGAAATATTACATTAATGGTAAGATATCTGCTCAGTGTCTCACAATATTATTTATAGAGTTTCCTATCATAAATTGTTTCTGGTTGACAGGTTTGAAATTTTGGTGGCTAAAACAGCTGGAATTTCAAATTTCTGAAGTTTACAAGCTATGCCAGGAAACTGCAAGGAGAAAAATTTTCACTTTACATGGGCTTGAGATAGAAAAGGTGAAACAAACCTAAAAACAATTTGATTTTTTGTTTCTCTAAGTAAGATTTTGACTTATTTATTTCTCTTATTCTATTTGAAAGAGTGTAATACTTTGACTAATAGAAAAAAAATTGAATTAACAGTAAAAGCAGTCATCTTCTTTTATATTACCCGTTTGTGTCTCCGTGTTATTGCCTGGAAAATCATAGCAATAACAGAGCAATATCAGGGACAGTTTTACACGCTTACCCTCTTGAATACAGTATCAGGTATATTTAAACTTAGTATATCTACTCCTTGGGCTTATACAAGATAACCCTTCCCCCTCATACATTTGCAGGTGACTGTGATAGTTGTTTCTTGCAAAATTCCTTGCGTAGTCATTATCAGTAGGGGGGTTCTTAATATCCTTCTACATTGCAGGAACCCAGCACTGTTGAGAACAGATGTGCTGCAACTGGGATACAAATGGAAAGATTATCTGGTTGATCCTGCTTATGCGTGTTGGGGTAAATGAACTCCAGTGGGGTGGTGGAGCTGTAAAGTCAAGTATGACTATAATTTGAGCAACAAACTAGATAATTAGAGACATGATAATTAGAAATGTGACAACCCCTCCCGCAGAGGAATACAATTAACTGGTTCTGCCTTTGGCCTCTTGGTAAGGAAAATACTCTTTGAAAGAGGATATTTTGAAAGCATCATGATATAGTAAAACCAAAAAAACCCCCCACTATTTGTGCATCATGGAATAAAATGCTATAATTCCTATTCTGGGGAAAACAGTGATGAATTTCAGATATATATTTGGTCTAGCACCATCTATTTCCATCTTAAAGCTTAGTTAGGTACACACCGACAGTATTAGCAGCAATCTACTGATATTACAACAGTTACTTATTTTTTATGTTTTCATGATATTAGAGTTATTTTAGGGACAAAATAATGTGGAAGCAGAGACACTGTAAGTGGCCAAAGGAGATAATGGTGGTACCAGTTAGAAAAAAAACAAATAAATTTTTTAATATTGCATTTTCTAGGCAGTTAAAGATGCTTCCAAACAACTTCACTCTTTAATCTGATTCTCTTTTTTAATAACCTGTGGGTCTCTGAAAAACAATGACAACAGCATTTTTGTTCCGCAAGAGTATTTCTAGGACAAAGTATAATGATGTAGCATTTTTGTGGCACAGAAACAGCAAGACTATGCTTTGATTTGCTTGTTTAGCTGTTCTTCCCCCAGAGAATAAGGGAATGGATGAAACAACACCATCATCATTTTTTAAGGATTACTTCTGCATTGAATGAGAAAAACCCATTTGTTTTTATCTTTTTTGTTTTTTGTTTTTTTTTAATGTTAGGACTCTAGTTCAAAGGTAGTGACTAATGTTTTAAAAAGTTATGATGGGTCAGTGTCTGGTTTATTCTATCTGCAATTATCAGTGTGTAGAAAAATTATTCTGAATTTAGGCAGGAAATCTGTATCCAGTGAACTTTGCATGGAGCTTTGCATTTTATAAGTAGAAAAAAAACAAAACAAGAGCAAGTATGGACTAAGAGCATCCTGATACAACAAATCTTTTCCAAGGAGATCTTTGTGGCCAAGTAAGGTGGTGAAAAGATAACAGTTGTAACACAGGTACTTATTCAGGAACTATTACAAATGGCAGTGTTCTGTAAAGTCCTCAATGAAATTTAACATTTACCTTCTGTTTGTTTAATGTTATTTAATTTGTATTCCTTTCACTCTTAAATATCTTACTTGGATTCAAAGGCCTACTATATTAGATGCTATGGAAATGTGAAGGAAGAGGACAATCTGGTTTTACCATCTGCTACTTGGTCTTGTGAATATGCACTTAGGCAGCTCATTTCATGCAACATACTCAGTTCCTGTCATATTACAAGAAATGTTTGCCATGTTGTAACTGAACACATGTAAGTCCTTGCCTAAAATTTTGGGGCTAAAAGTGCAGCTTGAATGTTTCTTGATAGGTGGCTGTTCTCAATATAAGGTGTTGTGTTTGTGTGTGCGTCTGTAAGAAAGAGCTGCAGGTTAAAACACATTTTGAACAGGAGGGAAAAACCCTGACAATTACAATGTCTATGAATATAGGCTAACTTCATGTACAGCTGGTTAGTTTGTTTCTTTTCTAGGTCTTGAACTATAAAGAACAGATTGTATCAGAACTACCTGCCGTTGAATCACCTACTCAATATTAGCTGGCTTCCCACGGCTGTTGTGGCATAAGATCTCTCCATACAGTTCTTCAAGTGAAACAATATGCAGCCTTCCTTAGTGTACTTGCTGTTGTGTTTCAAGGTGTCAGTGCTGCACACCTTTGGTTTTTTTGCTATCTAAATTGGGATGATGGCATCTTAATTTGATGTATCATCTGTCAGTGAAAGTGAGCAGATTTATAGGATTTTGCATAATTGCAAAAAATGCAAGTTGCCTGTGCTTGAAGGGAGGTTTTCTTGTCTTCTGGTTCAGCTTCTGTATCCACAAATTAGATTATACTTAACCTTGCTTTGTGCAAGACTTGTAACTCCTCAGCTGATGCAAGCATTTTCTTCTTCTTTCATTTCATAGGTTGTTATGCTATTTTATCCACACTCCTAATAAAACAAAGTTTTACTTTCTAATAGGGTTACAGTTACATAGCAAATCCTTAAACAATATGGGTATCGAAAGTTAATTATGCAAATAATTCAAGTACTCCACTGAGACCTTAGGAAAGTCAGACTCAATTAATCAGCAATAATTGAAACCTTGTACTGCTTTTTCTGTTTGTTTTTTATTTGGGAAAATAATTCTTTAGTGGAAAAGACAATTATTTAATATTTTGTTTCTAATTCCCCTACAAACATCATGTACCCAGCTAGGAACTTGCAGGCCATGAATAAGCAAAACCAACTATGAATTTCACTAGTCTTGAATCTGAACGGCTTACATATTCATGAAGCTTTATGATTGTCACATCGCCCATTTTACATATTTTCTACCTTTCTCTAGGAGTCTCCAAAGGCAAATCTCTCGTGATTTGCCCTATGGGATACAGACAATGCTTGTCAAGTATATTGAAGAGCAGAAGAATAGTAACCAGCTCTTTATTTTTCCCATTGCAATGTCTTTTATGTGGGCTTATACATATTAGTGATCTACCAGCTACATTAACACATTTGTTTTCTGAAGATTAAGCTTAACAGTGGAAAAACATATTTTTGGAGTAGCTTACAGTGTGTAATGTGTAACTTCAGGGTCTACACTGATTATAGGGAAGAATTACCTCAAACCTCTTGGAATAGACAGCAACAGCTATAAAAATAGTGCTTTTCTGAAGTCAGTATAAATCATCATTGTTATTTAATGCAAACCAGGTATGGTCCAGAAAAAGGGTTAGTGAATGAAGCTGATAACAGTCACCACTAGCTACAGTGGCCTAGAATTCAGGTTTGAAAGGGGAAGAGAGATTATTTGTAGCTGAGCAGAAGGGAAAGAGAATTGTCAGCAACCTTGCATGTGCTGTGCTGCCAGTGAGAGGAGAGGGAGGCCTGGGGATTTAGGAATGCTTGTCAGAATGCAAGGAAGACTGGCTAATCTCTAAAGTCAGGGAGCAGTTCCACAGCTGGCAGGGCAAGGGACTCTCCAACCTATTTTGGCCTATACAACTGAGGAAGGAAATTAATTCTCCATCATGAGTAAGGGTTATTTCTCAGCTTTCTACCTCTATAGCTTTGATATTTTACAGGTGAGGATAACGGAAAAATCTTAAAACTAATTCCAGTTCTGGAAGCCACATATTTTACCACTGTCATTATGTCCATGCTGATTGCTCCTGCTGCAAAGCTAGGATGTCTCTGGGAATATTTAATGACAGAGCCCCATGATTTCTTTCTAAATCATTTGCATTAATTTATGTTTATTTTGGGTAATACTGAGCTTTGCAGTAATCCACAAGGTTCACGACATTCAAAGAAGATGCTTGTTCTACAGAAGATTCAGAAAGCCAGAAGAACACATAAATGCATGTTCTCTGGTTAACAGAATGTGGGAGAAGGTCTGCAATCGTACTTTATAGAAAGTAATAGCTAATTTGTTGAGGCAAAGAAACTAGAAACTCCTCATTTCAGGCTGGGGAGTTTCTGACCTGATACTGGATGACAGCATGAAGAGTGGAACACTTCTAGCAGGTGAATTGCAAGTGCCTTCTCCCCAGACTACAAGGCAGTCTGGTAGATTACTTCCTTGGGCCTGGGAGTCCTAGGTTCCAAAATTCTCATTCAAAGGAGGGAACCGAACTGTACAATTGCCCTATCTACTGAATTACTTTTTAGCTTTTTAGGTGGAAGGGTTCTAACAATGGTACCAGCCCATTACTTTTCTGTCTGCATTTTCTAATTATCAGTCCTGAAATAACGAGGCCCTCGGGATTGCTTGTGGGTTGACATAGTAAGAGAGACACAATTCCATCACTCCAGAGAATGGCTGAGATTGCTAAACCCTTTTGGATATAGATCCACACTGTTTCCTTTAAAGCATCTTTATTTTATCTGTATTTGCCTCTTTTCTATTCCCCTGTATGCGGCATTGGTGCTTTTTGATAAAATGTGAATTCAGTTAATTTTTAAAACTTTGTGACTCTCCTATTACAAAAAGGATTCACGGTTTGTGTGAATAGCTTTAGTATAAATATTTTGAGAAGGCTTTCAACTCATATTTCAAGTTGATGATTGAGAAGTCTTATTTATTTATTTAGAACAATAAACAAAGAAAAAGAATCACCAACTGGCAAAACAAGCACTGTTTGTCTCTGTGATACCAAAAAAACCCACCCAGAAATGTTGTTTCCATAGTCCATCGAGATGAGAAATTAAACTGAAACTTATCTGGAAACGACAAAGATGCTCTTGGACGTGCAATCTGATGAAAATCCATCAGTGTGGCAGAGGAAGATTGTATTTCAGGGCAATTCACCTGTCTGAGCTGGAAGGACTCTGAAGCTGTAGACAGTGACAAAATGCTGGGTCTATTACTTGCATATTTATGTCAAAGCTTCTGCTTTGACATAAATTTAAATTGTCTTCCCAAATTTAAAATGTCTTCCCAAATTATATGCCATGACAGTAACTTCAAATGAGAAATAGTATAATTTTGTGGTTAGATTCTCATTTATAATACAGCTGCTTCCAGAAATCTCTGGGTATCTTACAATGGGTGGATTTTTCTTTGACATTGCAGTAGTTAACTTTGATCAACTGCTACTGTATATATAACTTTAATCTGAACATGTGTGTTTTTTTACACACGGATATGTTCTAGTGTGAACGGAAGATTAGTCACAGAGTCATATTAAGTATGATACTAGTACTGAAGATGACAAAATTTACCCCATTTCCAAAGGCTAACTGTTTTTCTAATTTCTCATTTAGAAAAAACACATGGGAGCCAGCATGTGGGAAGACAGTTTGAAATTTTGGAGGGGGATCCTAAGCCAATCACCTTTAGGGTTTGTTTGTTTGTTTGTTTGTTCATTTTTATGAGCAGAAGATGATGCAAGTAATTGCATTTTTATTGGTTATCTTTGTCATTGGAGATGCATTTCATGGCCCTTTTAGTTTCAGTGCCTGTTCCATGTGTTTGTACAGCTGCAAGAAGGTCCTTAAGCCATCTGCAATTGTTACTCATAGTGAAAAGTAATATTAAAAAAGACATTTGTGTATTACATTTTCTCAGAGCTTGTGCGGTCGCACCAGGGAAGCTGGAACCATTTTCAGTTGGGTATGTACACGAAGCAAGGCCAAGGTGAGGAAAGAAATTATTTTTACATATTGAGATTTCATAGGACTATGACATGTATGTGTACCTGAAACCAGAGAACAACATACAGCAGTAACTGGTACAAAATTATATTGTCAGACCCTGATTAAGCATATTTACTCAGAGGGATCATTCTAAAATTCTTGATGTTAACAGGAATAGAATGCAATTTTAATACATGCAAAATTCAGAGAAGTTATTATCCTATCAATTCCTGCAGTTTCAACACCAATACCGCCCCCCCAGCCCCAGTAGAAGCACTTTCAGACTAATGTGGCAATTAAAATTCAGAATGTAACAAAAATGAAGGTGTGTGTTCCTGCCCTGTATAGTAATAGTGATTCAGATTCTTTTGTTAAGTCAGAGGAGGCAGAATTTAACTCTTTCACTTTTAAAAAAAGATGTTAAAGTTTACAACGTGTCTCACCAGTGTCTTTTCTGTGGAAAGAGCATTGAAGCAGAGGTCAAAACAATCTGGTTTAAGTAATGTTTAAAGCTCCAATGAGTATGAACTCTTCAGCAAAGGTCCTGTTAAGAACTGTAAATGTATTAGGATGCACTTATTCAATGTTTAGAACAGTTGCTTGCTTTGCTAAGCACAGAGACAAATGTGCACATATAATCTCACAACTAGATCCAGGTGAATGAGGTAAGAATATCAGGTCTAAAAGAACCTGACATACTGTAATTTTGATGTGACCTAGACCTTGCTAATGTTTCTTTTCTGCTTAGTCTGCAAATGTTTATACACACAAATGTGGTAGCACAATACCAAATTTCATTAAAAGCAGTAATTATAATATCTGATACATAAATAGATAGGTCTCTGGACAAATTAATTTTTAAATTTTAATTTAAAAAATGTATTAATGTCATCTATGGGTATTCTTAAATGCTTGTGTAATGAACCCCTTTGATAATTGTACTTTTCCCTGTCCAAGAACAACAGTTCATGTTAAGAATATTTGTAATCAGTTCCCTGAAAAAAGTGTTTTACTATTTTAAGCTTAAATATATTGAGTAATTTGCTATCTGCTTGCTGAGAAAATCTTAATTAGTTGAAAAAATGTATTAATTACTCATTCAGCTCTGAAGAAAATACTTTTACAATATAAGGCATTTATATTGATTATAATGGAAATTATGATGGTGTTGAAGCCACTTTCAGAAAAACCTAATCTGGTGGACATCTAAGGTTACAACTTAAAAATCTGACTCATTAATGTTGTCATATTTAGTAGTTACACTAATCACATTTGATATCTTTTATTATACTTTTAGAATTTCTGTAGTGATTGTGAGAAGAAAGTATAATCATGACCTATAAGTTTAATATTCTTAATTTGCATTGCTTGGAAAAAATTGTTTAAGAAAAGAAAAAGAAGAAAAGAAAGATATTAAGGCTCTTTTTCATATGGAGGAGTGTTTGTGATATGATATCTCTAACTCTGTGAAGTCTGTACAGAGTAGCTATTTCCTGTATAAGAAGTAGTACTAGGTTAGACACGTTATCTTGGATTTACTACATAGATGGATTTAAAACTGTCCTTGATTCAAACTTCACCTGAGTAGCTATGAATAGTGTCACATTTAAATCACTTTATTTCCTTTCTTGTTTTGTACCCCTGCTTTCAGAGACTTGTCCTTTCAGGAAAAGAGGGAAATATTCTGTTGGAGCCAAATTCTGCACTCATCTGGTAATTGAACAAGATAGTTCAGGGCAGTTGTATGACTTTAATCAAGAACAGAATTTGATTTCATTTTCTGAGGACAGCTGCATATCAAGATAACAACAGAGTTATTGACACCTGTATGGTTTAAAAATAATTAATTTTACTTATTATTCTATTCCATTTATTTAATGTCGGAGTTCCTAGCAGTTAGACACTTGAAACATCATGTCTCCTGCTAGCTTTTCTGTATACAAGTGATCAAGTAGAAATGGTAATTAAGTCTAATAAATAATGACCTGATACAAATCAATCTGGACATCAAATTACAGTGGCAGACATGCCATATAGCACCAGGACTCTAGCTGTTTGGATTGTGTGAATTGATGGAGAAAACAGTTGTCCAAAATTCTACCAGTTTTACGTAAATGTTCTTTGGGTTTTACTGGATTTTAAATTAAATGGTTGTTGTTTTTTAAAATTATTACTATAATTTTTCTTTCTGTAGCACAAAATATCTATATCTGCAAAAGGCTGATGGGTGTGTTGTAATTTTGCCTTCACTGAAATTACTTGAATCCCATACATTTGCAAAAATCCTGGCCATGATAGTAAAAAGCTTAAAAGCTTCATATTTGCACTCTTGATAATAAGGTAGAACAGGTAGAAGACTTGTAGGTTGTAGAATGAACTTTTCACAATTTTCCAACGTAATTTGCCTTTGTAATTATTTTTCTCACTCATTTTTAATATAGACAATGTAAAATAAGTTTTAGTGCATATTGTCATTGGTGTCCATTACCTTCTAAAGTACATGTAACATGTGGAGGTCCTTTGTACTATTGTATAATAGTATATTGTACTATTACATAGTATATATGATGTGCCCATATACTATTTTAGTATATTTGATGGCACAGCAGAGCCTTTTTATTTTTTTCTTCCTTGCTTTCTTTATTCTTCTCAAATAGTGAAATTTCCTCTACTTGTCCTTTAATATTCCAGATAGTGGCTGTATGTCTATTAGTTTATAGCAGTAACTAGAGTAGAACTGTTTGGTTGTAGTTTTCTCTCTCACGTTATCTCTCTCAGCTTCATGTGTGGATTTGGTAATGGTGGTTGTGCTTGCACCTGTGGGATGCTCAGTGCCTTACCTCAGGTGGTGTGTTCAATGCACATAGGATCAAGCCCAGGATAAATACATGAGCTGGGTTCTTCATAAAAAGAAACCATAATGAGTTCATGGGGGAACTGATGATTCACTGCTTTGAGAACACTACCCTAGAGAGTTGTGAATCTGTAGTAAATACAGAGCCTAGAACTTTAAAAGTGCTCCTATTGATTTCCTTAAGTGTGAGGGATTCTGTAACAGTTCCCACATGAATTTTAGGTCAAGGCTACCCAGTCTCAGAAATTTCTGTTCTGGATTCATGGCCAGAGGCTGTACCAGACTAGGAGCATCTGAAGTGCTCTTTTCATAAGAGTGATGGCTGGAAATCTGCGGGTGGAAAGAGACAGCAAGTTGAACCTTTGCAGAAGTTTTTGATCCATTAGGCATGGGAAGGAAAGGTTTTATGTTAAAAATCTAAATGTTCAGGTAAAGAGGTGAATTGAGAAGCTTATTTTCTAACTCAGGTATTGTTTTAATGCTACAAAAGTAATAAAAAGGTAATGTTAATTTTGATTAATACTGTAGTCATTGATCATGATAACGTCTTGCTTTGGTCACAGATAGCTCTGCACATCCAAACATGCATTATTTTTTCTTAATTTCCTTTTTATAAAGTTGTTGCAAAGTTGTTACACTTTATACTGAATATTTTTTAAAGAAGTATATTGTTCTTCCTAAATCTTAACCTCATTATTATATGTGAACAAAAATGCAAAGAATCATCTGATTCAAGCAGTTTTTAAAAAAGTATCCAATTCAAACAATTTTACAGTGTCAGTGATTGAAAATCATAACAATGATTTTCTCCTCAAATTAATTTATTTCAGAAAATGTGAGCTGCAGTCTAAATATTTTACAGTCTGTTGTGCAACATAGAGGATATTGAGTTTTAATATAATCTAACTTAGGACACTGAGATTTAAGAAAATAAAACTTCCTGAATTTTTCATCTTTTGGCAAGCATTTTCAGATTTTTCTGGCACTTGTTTGAAATATTTAGTAGTTCCTCAGACAAAATTTAGTAATTTTGAACAACAGCATGAGATGTGAAAACACATCTGTCTTCTGTAGATACAGGAACTCTATGTTTTTATTCAAATTCTGTAAATGGAAGGGAAGTGTAATTATAGTTCTACAATGAGTGTCAGGGAATACTACAAAACTAGTTTATGTCCACTTCAGATAGCCAAAAAACCACTGTAATTTTGTTATACAATATAAAATTGAAGGACATGAAGCCCCTATTAATATTATGGCTATGAAAGTTTATAATTTTCTTCATCAATCTAATGGGAATTAAGTATATTTCTAAATAAGCTATGACATTATATTTTTCAATGAAATTCCCTAATTTAAAGAAACTGATGTGCATAAAGGAAGAAATATGAACTTACATCTGAGAACTCCCTTCAGACACTCTCATAGAGTTACATCATTCTTGATAAAGGTCTGAGTGATAATCTAAGCAATTTGAAAAGGAAGTTGGGATAAAAACATTTACCGAAATTGAAAGGGATTGCAGGAACATTTAGTGAAAAGTATCCCTTCTGATATTGTTTTTCTGATGCAGATATTCATGTTTTATTCTGGATTATATGTTATACAGAGATTGATAGTAGAGTACACTATTGTAGAATGACTAACAGCTTTTTAAGTAGAACTGTGGGCTCCTTGGCTGTGATTTGTCAACCCATTTCAGTAGGATAGGTACACAGGTGTTAAGTTTCTTTAGGAAAATTTTGGCTAAAACTATGCAAATGTGTGTAACTGCTGTATTGAAGCCCCAAACTGAGAAATTATGTTTAAAAAGCATTGGGCCCGTGTCTGGTTAATCCCCTTCAGTCCTGCCTTGGTAGGGTACATACAGAGCTCAGTAGTTTGTAAATCAAGAAAAGTATTTTGTCTGCTGAGCCAGCTAAATACTTTATATGTATATATATATAATGTAGGAGGAATTCAGTGCAATTCTAGTCTCCAGCATTAAACGAAGAACATGCCTATCATTTTTAAAGTACAAATTCAATCTGGAAGGTTGTCCCACCTCATCTCTCTCTGGGACAAAGTTGTTCCTAATCAGACATTTTTAATGCATTGCAGCGAGATGTAGTCAACGTGTTCAGAAAGGAGTGATGGTGATATGATCTCATTGCCTAAGAGGCTTCACTATACAAGAGACTTAAAAACATCATTTTTTGTCATTTCACCTGAATATTTCCTTATCTAAACCCCACTGTGACTATCTCCGTTTAATATTCTCAGAATATTTCAATTTTCAGTCCTCTATTTTACTATGTATCCTTAACATAAGTGTTGATGATTCATATCTGTTCAGTGTGTGCTCCAGAATAATCATTGTATTGCTTGCTGTCTCTTGGGTCAATGTTCAGACCTTTGATATTTGACCTGAGGAAGGCACACTGAGTTGTTACTAAGAAAAAAATTTTAGGACAATCTCCTTTTTCATTTTGAGTGGACTAGTTAGAAACCTTCATGAACCTGAGAATTAAAAATATTCCAGTATGTTTTCATAGGACAGACTAATACAAACAAATAAAAAGATTATACATCTTTCAGCATAAGATAAATACACATTTCTGATGTACTTTTAAGTTTAAAAATATATTAGAAGCTTTTATTTTTAGGCAATCTCTCATACACTCTGTCTTTCATAGATTTATATGTACAATGTAAATAGATCCCTACAGAAATGAGAGGATAGGAAGAGAAAACATTTTTATTCTGACAGTTCAGTATAATGGCCAGGAGAATGACTGCTTAGTGGACCCAATAATTCTTTCAGGCGGCATTCCACTTGACATCCTCTGTTGTGTTTTCAGACTCCAAGAAGAAAATTATGGCTGAGTGAAAGATCTTGGTAGACTATTCCTAATTAGTTTAAAATGTTTAAAGTCTCCCTTTGGAAATGGGTGTTCAAATTCAAGTTCTTTTCCACTGATTAGAGAAAACCAAAATTTAAATTCTGGTTTGATTTCTATGAACTTTTACATGCAAACAAAATCACGTGGGTTTTTTATTGGTTTGTTTTGTTTTTCTTTCCCTTTTTGTACAACTGAAGCATTTTCAGTGTATGAGTATATATGTCACCCCATAGAAATGCAAAAGATAAATTCTGAAATGATGTGATATACCAAGCATAGTTAGAGGCAGCATTTTAATTGAAGCTCTGTTTCATTTAAAATACGGATATAATAAAGACTTGGGCAACAGTTGGAAATTTTTATTGATTTCCATGCCTGAGACACCACTGGGTTCTGACAAAAAGCTGATTACAGATATCCTCTAGTCAAGAAAACACCCAAATATTCTGCCTGAGGCAGC
The DNA here is from genome assembly GCA_025331215.1 of Actenoides lindsayi. Lineage (NCBI taxonomy): Eukaryota > Metazoa > Chordata > Aves > Coraciiformes > Alcedinidae > Actenoides > Actenoides lindsayi. The sequence goes on along the minus strand of WTSP01017109.1, from coordinate 10,332 downwards.
CTCATAGATGGTGTTCAGCTGTGTCACAGCCTTTGTGTGAGTACCCAGATGGAGCTAATGAATGATCCATTGGCTGCTGCAGCTTGGACAGACTGCGCATTCACTAGAAGCGCTGCAGCTGCTTATAGGCACGGAGTTGTTTTTCTCTGAATTTACCTATTGCTTGGGAAATAAACGGCAGTAAGAGATAGTAGGAAACATTCTGATAAAATATCCTGCAGATATTGAAAGTTAGTAATTTTGTTTTCTGGGTGTAAGTATAAATATGCTGGATTTAAGTATAAGGCTCAAGAGTGAGACAGAAAGTGGACCATGGTATAGCACATGTTTTGAAGTTTTATGTCTGAGATTAGAAACAAAGGAGCAGAATTGAATGGCCAAACATAGGGAGTGAGAGAGAAAGCAGCAGGAGTTGCGGAGAGGTGGTACAACTAAGTGTGTACTCAGTCCCTGCTGATACCTGTTCTTGTAAACTGAACGCACCAGAACTTTCTAACTGCATCGCAGCAGAACCTCATCTTAATCTTAGCACAACTGAAGGACTGTATGTTAAGGAGAACTTAAGAAAAGGAATTGAGCTAAAAAGGGTCAAAACAAGATTGTGCTTTGCAGGTTATGGAGAACCTCATCTACAGTGAACTATTATCTCTCTGTAACTCTTTAGCACTAATTGCCAACTTTTTATGTGTATTTCTGGCACCTGTGTACATGCTTATTCCTACTCTTCCACGTAAATGTTAACTGTGGAAATGGCTGAACCAAAGCATTGATTTTTTTTTTTCCCCTCTTGCATCGAGTGTTAACTCTACTCAATTTAATTTAAAGTAATGGAATAACACACCTCAAGTTGTTCTGATTCATTGATGGATTTTTAATGCAAGGCTAAGGATAAAGGAGGAAGATATCACTGTTCACTTTCTCCGGTACAATCTTATTATATAGCTAAAACATAAACTTTCTCCCTGAACTAAAACAAATACACAGTGATTTTTTTTTTTTCATTTTGTGGCTAAGAGTTTACATGCTTCTCAGGACAGAAAGTCATATAAGACCTACAAGTTGACAAGGATGTAAATAACCAGGAAAATATTGGTATAATTCCATTGCCAGAATGAAGTTATTAGAACTAGGCTGGACAGTTCTGCATGCCCCCACATTATTACTAAGATACTGTAAGTAACTTAGTATGCTGTTATCGATCTCTGTAGCACAGGAGCAGGCTAGATTGAGGGAAAAAACCCCCACAACTATGTGAGGGCATTTCCAGAGAGTAATATATAAATCTCTCAAAAGGCACAGCCTTTTCTCCTGATAATTGCTGAAAACAAAAAGAGTCTGAGAAACAAGTTGTGAGTGCATCTTTTAATGACTTTCACTGAATCTTTGGAAAAGCAGAAACAAGCTATGCACACATAGTTAGAGAGCATATAAAACACCACAACCTGTTTTCAACATGTTCCTTGTACTGCCACAAGAAAATCTTTGGAGAGTCCCGTCTGTTAAATCTACTCAGAAAAAACAAATTAATATTTAAACAGATCTTAAAACATGAAAGATTAAAAGCTGAACTTCTTGGCACATCCCACGTCCTTGCAATTCATATTTAAATGTTTCTAGTCTTAAATATTACTAATGAAAAATAAAAAGATGAGGAAATACTGAAAATTACTATTCTTTTCTGTTTTGTTTCATGGTGTTTCTGAAATGTGTGTTCTTTATTTAGCTTTAAGGAGCTCAACAAAGGATTTCTAAGAGGTTCATTATTGTGTTTATGTTCTGCTTTTGCCTAGAATTGGAGCTGCCAAAGAGGCAGAAACTTTATATTTCATTATAATTAATTGTATTTAGATTTAGCAATAGTGATTAAGGGCTGTGTCAGGTTGTGCTGACTCTCCAGAAATGTGCTGTAAGAGTTGTGCTGTTATACTTCATCTTATAAGGACATACTCTTTCTTGTAGATTAATGTATAGGTGATTCAATGTGAAGAGCAATGTCACCTATCTGAATATCTCACTGTATTATATTCATCGCTTAAAACCCCCTCCATACTGCATGAAGATTGACCTTATTGCATCATTCACAATAATAATATCAAAGTGCAGCTTGTGCTTTCAGAGTGCCATTTAAATTTCCACTTCATTGAACAATAGATAATCTTGCATATTTGTGAATAGAGCAGAACAAAAAAAAGATGGTGTCCTGAGGTTGCCCTCCTTCTGCTCTGTTCTTGCTCTCCATTCCTCACCATCGCTGTTGAGAAAATGAATATGATATGAACTCTTTTGTTTATACATGTTGTGCTGAAAGGTTTTTGCTTCTGGCTAAATCTTTTCCACTTGGCCAGCCAGCCAGTTTTTCTTTTGGGATCTCTCTGACAGTTGCTCTACTATTTGGCAGCTTTTGGCTCTGTAAGGTGTAATGGCTAGCTTTAGATTTTCTGTTTTCTTCTGACAATATAATATAGGGTGGTAGAAGTGCTGTATATTAACCTTTTCTTCTTTTGAGAGGTGATGATGGTGACAGATTTCCATGAATCACGTACACATGTGAACATTTCAGTTAGAAGTAACCAGAAGAGTAGAGCAATTATTCCTAGTAACTGTCTCCATATCATTCTTTGACATTATAGGCAAGTCAGCATGAAAATACTTTCATTCTTCATTTGTGTAAAAGGTGATGCAGTTCCATGTAAGGACTCCCATCATGACCAATTTCCTCTGCAGTCAGCCTAAATATTTTCTTTTTCATTTATTTCTTAGTGTGCCATGTGAAATATGAGTGTTCTTTCAGTGCTGCACAGAGTGTGAAATCTGCCTTGTTTGTACAATGTGTCAAGTCTTTGTGTGCTGCATTTGCACTTGTTCAAGTGAATTTCAGTTGTCACATTCCAAACTTGTTATCTTTCTATTTCACAAAATGTGTGTGGAATTTTTCCATGAAGAAGTGACTGTTGTGAACTGGGCTCTTTGGCAAGTATTTGCATGCTGAGGAACCAGATGGATGGGCATCAGAGTAGAATATCTCCTTGTTTAAAATTGCATGAATTGGAAACCATTTCTTGTTAATTGAATTAGAAAGGTTGGTGAGAGGTTTGGCCTTTGGATAATTTTGCCTTCTTATAACCACTTATTCTGAGTTTAAGAAGAATGTAATGATTTCTGGCTAAGAGCTTCAGACATTTAAAAGTTGAAATGAATATTTGTGATGATACAGCAAGTCTGTCTGGAATTCACAGTTTTTGCAAAACCTCAGATCATTATTTTAGATTCACAGACCAACTGAGTATTTCCTGGAATTTAATTATGTTTCTTAGGTGTTAATAAAAAAATAAACAAATACCCCAAATCTTTTCCTGAAACCAAAACTCAGTTCCTCTTTCCCCCATTTCTGACATCACCAAAAAGCTATTGTGGTGGTACTAAGAAGTCTGGTTGGTATTCATCCCTTGAATGGGAATTTGGAAAAAATGGTTGGGATGAAAACAGCTGCTTTCTTCTCTTTGAATTTTGTTTAGTGTGTGGTCTTGTTCTCTTATCAGACCCAACTTTTATTTTATGTGTTTACTCTTGGTAAGGTTTTTAGTATTATATGTGCTTAAATAATGGCATTTGCCCAATAAAGAAGATTGTTTTCAGGACAGATCAAAGAAGCTAAACAAAACTAAACTGAAAATGTCTTCAATGAAACAACTTTTGAGGTAGGAGAGAAGTTAATGGTGACATCTTGGAAATGCTACTTGATGTTGAGAAAACCTGTTTAAAAGTTAACATGTAATGGACCTTTAACTATTTTCCATTGAGGTAGCCTATGAAATAGGGAATTATGGAGTACTGCAGTGCATCTATAAGAATAGTTCTTGTTTTTAAAGGTGCTGCTTCAAGAAGAGTTATTATATTCCTCTGAGAAATCACTGTAATTATTTAATGAGCCTGACAGAGGTTTTCCACACAAGCTACATATCTGCTATGTTTTTAAAATGCGCCCCTGAGAATTAAGTGCTGTAGATCTGTTGCCACTGAGCCTCAGGATCACCTTCAGGCAGTGTATATGTAAGGCTTGAAAGAAACCCTACAATTCAGAAAGAAGAATGAATCCCTTTTTAATTACCTATTTTTAATTGTCCAGACTTTGCAGGAAAACTCATAGGATGTGGATGACTCCATAAGGTCGCCTAGTGGGATTTCAATACAAATTGTTTCTTAGAGGAATTTCCTCCAGTCCTCAGGCATGAAAAAGAGTTTGTACTTCCAGGCTCTAGAGTGTTTTCTGTTCTTTCATAGAACAGTTCACACTGAAAGGTAGTTCTACAGAGTGGGTGGGAAACTATGTGTTGCTACAGAATACCATGCAAAAAAGTTGGTGGTAGTTTCAGACAACCTTAACTTAATTTCTGACCAACAGCAGCAATTTTAACATTATTTATATGCCGCATATATATTACCTTAGCTGCTGGTTAGAAGCAGTCTATGCAGATATGTTACTGTGATTTTTAATTCTTTTTATTTTGCATGTTAAGTATTATTCTTTCCTTAGTTATTTCTGGATTCCTTAGAGCTAGAAGTAACACAAGAATTGGTGTTTCTTGTCATGTCAAAACATTTGTTTCAGACCAAACCTGAGGTATAAATTAAAAAGAGATATTTGAATGGACATTCATATCCTTTGATTCCTAAGGCAAGCTTCTCAGGGTAAAGGCATCAGACATGAGAAGGTCATTTTAGATTAAGCCAGTCTATTTTGTTTCTGCCAGCACTAGAAGGTTTTTTAATAGCTGCTGAAAGTCAAGAATGCTTGTGAAGTGGTTTACTTTGGGAATTCTACTGAAATCAAACATGCAGGGGAAATTGTAAGAGTTGTAAGCTGATAAGAAGCGAATCCATCTCCTGCACATCCAGGTGCAGAACAGAATGCATTTGCCTTACTTTTAATGAGCACAATGTTGCAAGTCTTCCCCATGTGCAGTAAAGACCAGTTCAAATTGAACCTAAACCTGGGGCTAGGTCAGTAAATTCTGGCAATGTCATTTGCATTTTGGATGTAGTCTATAAATTTTCTCGCCCTAGAGCCTGTTGCTCCCTCGACATTGCTGAGACTTCAAAGAGTTATTTGTGGGTGGAAACAAACAGAAATGACAGGCTATTACTTACCATTCAGGTAACTGAATGTTCCAAAAGATTTTAAAACTTTAATATAAACAACATAATCTTGTAAGTTACATCACGAGATCAGTGATATTTTATAATATGCATTTATATTATTCATGTCAATCTTTCTACATTATCTGATTTCGTTTTACTTTTGAATGTTTTGCTTGTCTTCATATACTGAGGTTTTCCAATTGCACTGTAGTATCTTGCTTGCTCTTTAAAAAAAGAATTTAAAAAAAAAAAAAAAAAGCTATCCCCCCCCCTCAACTGTTGTTGTTGGCTAGAAATGATAGTTTTCACGTGACAGGGAGAGAGTAAGAATTAGAACAAAGAGACAGAGTTTATATAGGAAACAAGATCTTTTAGGTTAAAGAAATACAAGTGATTGTGACGTTCACGCAGCACAATTACATCACAACAAAGCAGTAAAGAGTATTATCAAGCTTGGTATAATTCCGAAAGTAAAAAAGCCAAACCACATAAATCTCCAAACCAAATATAGCTGGATTCTTTTCCTTCAGCTCTGGCCATGAAGTTGTGCTAAGTGTGTGCAGCTGAGGGAGGGAAGGTGGATGGTCTAATTACTGCCCACAGCTGGGCTAAAATGAGGCAAAAATGAGAAACACCTGTGCCCATGGGGCTAGAGAGGGGCACCAGGGTAAGCCCTCTGCTACAAGTCAGAGGCTGCTTCTGCTGTGGGGAGCCCTGCCGAGAGGTACTGGGGTGAGGGGAGCCTTGCTGAGGGGCAGGGAGCTGAGGGGAGCCCTGTTGAGGGGCGCTGGGGTGAGGGGAGCCTTGCTGAGGGGCAGAGAGGTGGTGGACAACCCTGGAGGGGAAGAAATTGTTCCTCAGCTCCAACCTAAACCTCCAGTGCAGTTCAGTTTTAGTGCTGTAGTTAAGTATCAGGGAGAAAAGAATGCATATCATAGGAAAACGGAGGTCTGCAGCATGCACTGCTGAACTGTGAAAGTTAGTTATAAAGAACGTAAAATGGCAGGATGTGGAAGCGTGGAAGGCATCGTTGTGTAACAGGTATCTGTACATTTATTCCTGGGCTTTTTGTGCTGAGGAAGTTAACACAAGACGACATTTTGTTGACACTGATGATATAACAAAGTTAATGATACCACTGCTTACATCTAAGTAATTATTTAAATGTCAATCTGGAGAAGGTTATGGGACAATGTCAAGTAAGGATTTCAGAGTTATTAAACCAAACGAGTTTTAAACAGGCGGCCTGTTCTCTGCATATAAATGAGTATCTTTGCTTAAATCAGTGTCAGTGCTTTCTGTTGTCGGCACCCGTTTGTTCTGGTAAGGTTGGAGTTCAATACATCTTTCAACGTAATATTCTTCTGTGGGTAACTGTGGACTATTGGGGATTAAAAATAGTAAAAGTTATTAAAATGTTGGGTTTTTTTCTTGTTTTTCTCTTGCAAGTTGCTTGATAGTGACCAGGAGTTATATAAGAACTTCCCTCTGGTAATATCGGAGCGTTGGCAGCAAGAAGTAGCAGAAACAGTTTATGATGCAGTAAATGCAGACACAGATAAAATTGAGGCCAGAAAAAGGGCTAAAAATAAGCAGCTTGGCCACGAGGAAGGTAATCTGTCAAATACACTTCTCTCCATCTTTTGCTGCTAGATAGTAATTCATGTGTTTGAAGTTCCACAGCACAGACTCTCATATTACTGTCATTCACCCGTAATTGTTAGAACTCATTTAGTCTGTGTCGTGTTTCTTAAGACGTTTCTTACTGTTTTGAAATGCTGTATGATGACATAATGTTGTGGAAAATCTTTTGTGCTCTCTTCTAAAGATTATCTTGTACAGCCTTTCAGCGTTCTTGCTTATGGTGTGTGCTCAGAAAAGAGTATGTGGGATTTGATTTCATGACAGAGTAGTCGAGAAAGAAAACAGGAGGGTCCTTTACAGCAAACTTCCCTTGTTTGCCTGAGGATGTTGCATCCCAAGCTCTGAACTTTGGAGAGCAGTATACAGTTCTTTGAATCGGAGAATTGTTTTGGTTGGAAAAATGATCAGCAGGTCCAGCCATTCCCCCAGCACTGCCAGGGCACCACTGACCCCTGGCCCTCAGCACCACAGCTCCATGGCTTTCAAACCCCTCCAGGGATCACGGGGACTCCACCACTGCCCTGGGCAGCCCGGGACAGCCCTGGAGGGGAAGAAATTGTTCCTCAGCTCCAACCTAAACCTCCCCTGGTGTAACTTTCCAGGGAGGATCTGTCCCCCAGCACCAGGGTCCTGCCTGGCCCTGCCTGCCCCAGCAGAACCTGCCTGTGCAGTGCCAGAGCTGGTGCTGAGCTGGGTGCCGGTGCTGGGGTGGCCACTCAAGCCCCAGCAGCACGTCGGGGCTGACCACCAGCCATTTATTTTGTAATTTATGGGGGGGGCAGGCAGCGTGGCACGGGTGAGTGAGTGCACTGGCCGGCAACTGCGATGTTTTATACGCGAGGGCTGTCCCGGGTAATTTACTGCGGCCGGCAATAACATATTTCACTTTCCGTCTCGCAGATGAAGATTACTTGTGTTTGAAAGTGCCTGAACACACACTCAATTCTGCTTAAACACTCACAGCCAGGCTCGGATCGTTCCAGCGGCACGGCCAGCTCAGCCCTGCGCCAGGGTGGCACGGGGGGTAGGGGCGGGGATGGGGACGGGCTGGACCGTCGCCCGTGCGCCCGCTGGAGATGCCCGTGGCGCTGGGGATACCCACCCGCGAGCACCGGCTGGAAATATTCAATGCACCTTCCCTGACATTTAATCTGGCCGGGTGAGGAGCTCCGTGGCATTTCCGAGAGGGGCCGGGGAAAAGGTCAGGAGGTGGAAAAGGTTGGCAGGGTCAGCGCTCCCGCCTCGCCCCGCGGCTCCTCCTGACCCCCCCGGGCAGCTGTGGCACAGACGCCACATTGACGGAGTATCGGCTGCTGGTGATGTGCCCCGGGGTGTCCCCCGGGGTGTCCCCCGGGGATGGCTGAGCCACCCGAGAAGTGGGTCAGCAGGTAACTGGGGGGGGGGTTCGTGTCGGCACCCCCAAAAACATCCCTGCTTGGCAAGTGCCGGGAGGAGCCGTGAAGTGCGATGTGAGATGTGAGAGCAACTCTCGTGCTCCTTTTAATTAGCAGGACTAACTTCCCACCGGGCATGGAGGACGAGGGGCTCGGAGTCATGGAGGGGGCCTCCAAAAGCAAAACTTTGTGAGATGCCGATGCCAAGGTGCGAGCAGAGAGAACGGGGAGCCCAGGTGGGGCTGGACCCCAACCAGCTCCCAGTGCCAACAGCCCTGGGCAGGCTCTGGGTGTGGGCAGAGCCAAGGTGTTGGTGTGGGAGCCCCAGGGCTGCTCCAGCCCCTCTGAGCCCCCCGGAACCCTGCACCTCAGTGCTTTGCACACCAGGCTGGGAGCTGCCGCTGCTTCTGCCAGTGCCGGCACGTCTCTCCAGTCTCTCCAGCTCTCCCCGGCGCGGTGCTTCCATTAATGGATGGGAATATGTCACCCAGCCCATTTGTCTTCATTTGGTGCCAGCCAGCAGCACGAGGGATGCAGCCAGGGACGGGGACACAGGCAGTGCCTGGCACACAGCCCTGCCGCCCGCCCTGTACCGATCCCAGCACGGCTCAGCCTGTCCCACCGCTGACACCACGATACTGGTGCTGGTGTGGCCGGTGCAACCAGAACTGGCCGACGATGCCCGGCCCGTTCCCGCAGGCACATCCCACGGAGCATCCCCAGTCGCTTTGCAGGCCTGGGGCTGCCAAGGCAGAGACCCCAGCAGAACTAGGGTGACCCACGGGTGAACCCCTCAAGTCAAGTGATGTACTGCCTACGCCTCTCTGTGTCACAGAACCTGCCAAGCCAGTGTCCTGGTGTCCCCCTGCCAGCACCTGCGGGATTTTGGTCCGGATCTGAGGTGAGGAGCAGGGAACATTGAGACCTTGTGGGCTCATGGGATTAAGTGGGAGCTGGGCATGGATTTGGGGGCACAGCAAGGCTGGGATGGGACGGGCTGTCCCAGAGACTCCCGTCAGCTCCCCGTGGCCACCCATCATCCTCCCACAGCAGCTGTGCCAAAGGGAGACCGCGAGGCTGCCGCCGCGTCCCGCTGGATTCCAGGATGGAGCTTCTCCCCTGGAGCTGCTGGTGGGTAACTTCTGATTAAGGATTACTGTACCATCGGCTTCGGTTTGATTGCAGATGTTTTTAATTATATCGTATAAGATCGTATTATGTAATTGCATTTATCTGATTGAAGCCTTAATTGTAGGATTTCATAATGGTATGACTGGGTAAATATACCATTGCGTCTGTTGTCCCCCAATGAAAATTAGGTGCTTCATGTCTTTATTGCATTATCCTGGAGAGGAGTTTAAATTGGGAAGAAAGAAATTAGGAGAGAGAGAAGAAACGGAAGACAAGTTTGTCCTCCCAGTCCCGGCGAGCGCGGTCGCCTTCCCGGCACGGGGACGGGCGGGACGCTCTGCGGCACCGGGCTCTGCTCCCTGCCAGCCACAGCCACCCACGGGTTCTGCAGCAGCAGCTCCTGCCCACGCATCACCTCGGGCCGGGTATCCCTGGGCAGCCGAGGTGGGCAGAGCCTGGCACGGCCGGGGTCCCGATGGCATCGAGGTGCGGGGCTGAACCGCCCGTCCCCTCCGCGCAGAGATGCAGCCGCCTGGCTTTGCCACGGTGATTTTTTTGCCAGATCGATGTCGCAGCTGTCATTTCGTTACTGGCGGCTGGAGCAATAGATCAAGGTGATTACAATTAAAGAGCAGGAGGCCGGGGAGGTGCTGGGCTGGTGCCTTGAAAGGTGGAAGTTTGATCTGGCCAGGCTGGATCAATGGGCCGAGGCCAACGGGATGAGGTTCAACAAGGCCAAGTGCCAAGTCCTGCCCTCGGGTCACAACAACCCCCAGCACCACTCCAGGCTGGGGCAGAGCGGCTGGAAAGTGCCCGTTGGGAAAGGACCGAAGGGGTTGGTCAACAGCTGGCTGGAGATGAGCCAGAGAGTGCCCAGGGGGGTAAGAAGCCACCAGCATCCTGTCTGTGTCAGCACTGGGGTGGCCAGGGCAGGTTTAGATTGAACTTGAGGAACAATTTCTTCCCCTCCAGGGTTGTCCAGGGCTGTGCCAGGCTGCCCAGGGCAGTGGTGGAGTCCCCGTGA
>WTSP01017108.1:147344-163062 GCA_025331215.1 Actenoides lindsayi | reverse complement strand
GCCATAGGCCCCGCCCTCGCACGCACCCCCTCCCCCCCCCCCCACCCCCCCCCCCCCCCCCCCCCCCCCCCCCCCCCAAGATCTGAGCCCGGCGAGGATTACAGTTTGCAACCTCTGCCGACAGCAGATAAATAACTGACAGTATTTTAGCGGAGTTGCTCGGTTCTCCACAGAGTCATTTGTTTTCTCCTTTCTCACCAAGTCTTTAATGTTTTGTTATAAACATCTATAGCAAGGCGCTGCTAATAGAAATGACTTATGGCCAAGGGTCTGGCTAAAAGGCTGCGATGGGTTTCCGAGCTGCTTTCTTGCGAGGGCTGTGCCAAGGAATTACTCTTCCCTTTGTGCAAATGGGCTTTGCTGGAAACGGAGAGCAAAACTCTGGTGATCAATGGACAGAGTTCCTACAGTTGATCAGAACTTTGTGGTGTCCCACAGGCTTTCATTGCAAGATGATGAAATGTCTGTTTGGTGAAGGATGACTGTATTAAGGGGATGACATTGACCGGTGTGGCACAATGCTCCTCTCCCCTCCCAAAACTACCCTGCCAGCATTTATACACGTACGTTATCCCCTCTCAGTGCCCCCAGTCACTTGCCAAAGCTATTTTTGCTGTACTTGGGGTACACTGGCATGTTCCTCAGCTCTTTCTGCACACGAGCATGACAGCGGGTGTGCGAAGCTGCAAACCCGCTGTGCCCTAACCAGTCACGTCATCCAGGTGACACAGATGTAATTTTCTTATAAGATCAGAGCCTCTTTACTTCTCTCTTTTCACGGAGAAGACCTGCGGTGCTTCTTTTAACTCAAGGCATTCACCCGAGCCTTATGTTTTTTTTTCTTTTTCCCCTGTGTGCGCTGTATCATCTCAGCAGTTAAAGACTTGATAAGAGAAAGTTGTCAGAAATCAATTCTTCCTCCCCTAATTGTATGGGTGTGATAAAAGATCACACGGGGAATCTGCGAATTTACACACACATGCAAACAAATAGCCGCTATCAATTCACGGGGAAGATCAGATAAACCCATTATCTTGTGTCCGTACGTACCAGCATGTGACAAGAGCACGGGGAAGGACGTGGGGCAGGAAATACGTGAGCAGGAGGAACAGAGTGGAAGTCATGATGAAATTCAGAAGGAAAAAAAAAAAAAAAACCGAAACAACATCTAGATTGCAAAAATTATCTGAAGATTTCTGGTCTAAGGGAAGAACGGTGCGTATGGAGATAGCGCTGTGCCCCGCTGCCTGTTTTTCACGTAGAGTGTCACAAAGGCAGGAGAGCTGAAGCAATGAGTCTGTGTTTTGTCCATCACCGTGGCTGCCCACCGTGAGGACCTGGTCCCCTTCACTCAGGAGCAAGTCCTTCAGAAGGACTTACAGGTAGGACTCCCTACCAGTGTTGTGCCTTCTATGATGGTGCAGCTCTTCATCCGTGAGTTGAGCACAAGTCCTCTGCAAACTGCGAGGGAGAGGAGCCTGGAAAGGTGTTTTTTCTGGTAGTAGCACCTTTTTCCTCTTCGTCTTGGCAATGCAGCACTGAAATTGTGTAGTTACTGTTTGCCTTTGAATTCCAAATTGAAAACTGTTTGATGTAGGTATTTGATAATGCAGTGAATCTACACTCTGGTTGTATTTTCCTCTCGCCGTCGAATACTTTGGACCAAAGTTTATCCCCTCGAGATGCGTGTATGGCAAGACTCCAAAAGACAAAAGAGTAAATGCTCCACCTAGAAATCACCTTTGAGTACCCATAGATGCTATTAGGCTCAACCAATACGGCCAAGCTGACATCATACTCCCAGAGAAAATGATGTTCACCACGAGTGCAATACAGACAACATGTGGTGAAGGAACCAGTGCCATGGAAGTGTACATAGAGACATCTGGTTAAGTAGAAGCTGACACCCTTGCTCCTTGAACACCTGAAGTGAAAAGAGAATAGTCTAACCTCACTTCTATGCAAGCTGGAGTTGAGTTTGAGAGCAGATACTATTTTTCTTATGAGTAGCAAGTAAGAAAATCAGTTAAATACTCTGAGAAGTTCAGATTTCAGTGTTAACTGGAAGGGCAGTTTGGAAGTATCTGTTCCTTGGTCATTCATTCGGTGAGGTCCAACTTTGACATTTCTTCCTATGGCTGGGGATTTGGGGTTTTGAACCCTTCCAGTGGAAGATGCACTATTCCTTCACCACTGGATTTAAAAGCTTGTAGAAGTGTACAGCGTATGTAATGAAGAATTCTCAGGTGTGAAAGTTCTCCTGCTGTAGTGGATGTCTCAGCATCATTATTTCCATCTTATAGCATGTCTTCTGGAATGGCTAGAAGTTGATAGTCCAAAGGAGAAAGCTTCTCTAATTTTGATAATGGCAAAAAACATGCTTTATATTATCTTTATAATTTTGAGTAGTTTATGTTCATAGTGTGGGCAGAGCAATAACTGACCTTATGAACCTCTTTTCAGTTCCCTTCCTAACTGATCTCTGAGTGAGATGTGGCTAATTAGAGATTCAGAAGAACTGTCCTGTAGTCACAAACTAAAGATAAACCTATCAATTTTGAAGATTTTAAGACCAACGCTTCATCCTGTGATATAATGGCAGGAACTAAGAGGAGACTGTGACCTTCACCTGGGAGGTGCTGAGACAGCTCAGCAGTGCATCATCATTCCCAAACAAAAAGCACCAAGACCTTCTTCCCAAACCTTGAGGAGCACAGAAGTGTTCATACTGCCTGCACTTGTGCCTTTTTATAAAACCTTGAAACTGTTTGTCTCGAACACGAGTAGTCGGGATCCCATCTTAGAGGTAGAGAAACTGAGGCAGGCAGTGAGTTACTAGCTTTTGCTCCCCGAATGACGTGTATCTCCAGAGATGCATTTGTATTGCCCCAGGTTCCTCTTGCTTTTCCCATGAGAAAAACAGGGAACTGCCTCCATGGGCCAGGGAGGAGCAGCGGCACCTATGCCACAATCAGGTACTTAAATTTTCACGAGCGGGTAAATCTGGTGAGCTGAAAACAGGGTGTTTTTTCAGCTTTCCAAAGGATTTCAGATCTGCCAATTGTATAAAAAGATTCACAGAGGGTAGTGAAGGTGTTTGGGTTTGAGTGGCATTTTTTTCTCCCGTGGTTTCAATTGCCCGGGCTCCTGATTCATAGTTGAAGCAGTTTGCTCCCTTGACATCTGCAGTGTACTGAAGGAGAGGGGGAACTATCTCAGAAATACCAAGAGCTAAAATATTTTGTGATCTGTTCTTCCTCAGATGTCTACTTCAAATTGCATTCCCTCAGTGGAGGGAAATAATTTCAGTTACCCCGGTCACAGCAGAAAGCAGCCCTCTTTCTGAATGCCTTTTCTCATTAATGTAGATATGTTTCTGAGATGAGAAACGATGTTTCTTCTAATTACGGTTACATGTAGCTGATTTCCTTTTTAAAAAGCATGTTGTGAGAGGCAGTTTCCTTTAAAAAGGAGTCCGGGGGGGTGAGGGAAAAAAAAGTGATACAGCTGATGTTCCTGTTGCCTTAGCAACAGATTTATTTATTAGGGTCTGAAATGACATGAGTTAATATACCACATACCTGCTGATCGGCAAACTCTCCTATTTCAGCCCCAGTTGACAATTAAGTCCTGGACAGCTACAGCCAGGGGTTAATGTTACTCATTAGGAGAACTAGGTCATTACTGGGAAATCAAGGCACTTAAGGCAGCATGGATAAAATACAAAATTCAACATCTCAAGGAGTGAGGGGTTTTATGTTAATTAACCTTATTTTCCTTTCATTAAAAAAAATCTTTCATATATGCATATGACAGTGGATCAATTAATTGAGGGGGAAAAAAAAAGGAAAGAAAAAGTAAGCTGTAGTTTACTTTCCTCTCCTAGTTGTCTTCATTTCCTTTGGAAGGGTTTCATTATTTTATGGAAAATTCTTATGTCTATATGATGAGTAAAAAGGGTATTAAAATTAAGAAGGGAATCATCATGGAAATCAGCTTTACCACAAGGGAATGAGCAAATAAAAGCCTTGGAAATGAAAATAAATAAGCTTTGCTAATACCTCACCTAAGGAGCAGAATATAAGCCCATCAGAGCTCGGAGATATTTAGAGGTACTTCTTTGCTTCTTTATTAAGCAGTTACATAGTTATTTGACCTTCAGAAACCGAAACTTTAGAGAACTCATTCAAGTTGTTGGTAAATATTCTATTTACAGAAAGCTGATCGGTGCTGCAGCCAACAGTAACTCCCATAGTTAGTAATTGGCCTCTGATTTCCAGGAAAATTAAATATATTCTCTGAAAGTTTTATTAAGATATCTGAGTGGGAGTTTTAACTTGATAAGTCATGAGTGATTTAATAAAGCTCTCCTGAAAGCCTTTATTTACTAACTTTTAGCAGACTTCATTCTGATACTGGAGAATTTAATAGGCTGAAAAAAGAATTGTATTAAAATAAAAAATATGTTTTTACTCACTGCTTCCCCAAATACACTTAGCTCTTTCACTTCTACTAAGCACTCTACTTTCTTTTCTATATTTAAGCTCTGTGGCCCAATTCTGCTTCTCGTTTTGTTTAAAGCAATTTGGTGTAAACCCTTTTTCCACTCCCGTAAAGTCAAGGTTGCAGCAGCATCTTACATGGGTGCCTGTTGGAAACCATGGTATCAGATTGTGAGAGGATGTGTTACCTGTAACAACAGGAAAATTCAAGCCCCGTGAGTTGTTTTCTGCTCCCTGGGGTGGTTTTGCACTCTGAGGTACCTATTTTCTTAAATATCAGAAAAGAGTTAAACAACATGAAGATTCTGCTTAAAATACCACATGCAGAAACTTTCCTTCTCCATTCCCTCTGTGCTATTCAGATGCTTGTAGAGCAACCAGTTTAGCACCACCTTCTGCAGCCTGTTGCAATAGATGCTTCAGCCATGGCCGAAAAAACTGATTTTGACTTAATGTCAGACTGCAACTGCCTCACCTGGACATTAGAAGATTCTTTGTTTGGGATAGATGTATCCCAGTTCACCATAAAATCTCCAGGAACCTTTGCTCTCCCTGTTTCCACCATGGGAAACTGAGTTTTTGGATGTCTGTCTTTGCTGATACAACTGCAAAGCCCAAGTCTTTGAGCAGAAACGCACGTGAACTGGGGAGTCCTTGGTCTTGGGAAGCATTATAAACAAGGGCAGAAGAGGTTTTGTAGTAAGAAGTCCCAGGCAAACAGAGCAAACGGTGCCAACGTCCCCCTTTGTAATTCACAGCACCCCTGCCCAAAGTCTGTGAATACCCCTCAAGAGGCAAAAATCAAATATTTCCTAAGCAAGTGATCTAATATTCCTCCTTATTTTCACCAGTTATAGGGGGGTTATGATTTTTCCTTCAAAGCTCATTTTAAGAAGTTTCCTCTTCTTACCACACTGCAATTGGTCGGATGTCTTCTCACTCTCCCTTTTCCTCCCGTTTTCCTTTTTTGCCTTGTTTTCACCCTTCCCCCTCCCTTTGTCCTCTAATCTCTGCTTTTTCTCAGATGTGTTGCTGCAAAAACCGTGTCCATGAAATGAGTTGATTCCTCATTCTGAAAGCAGCGAGATTTGTCATTACTTTAATCTTGTTGAGTAGTGAGTTTCAAGCCTTGGTCTTGGTGCCAAGAAAGTTCTTGCTTAGGAGCTTCATCCTTGAAGATGACAGCTTCACAAATCTGGAAAGGATGAATTATGTCAGGTACCTGAGCGAGTTCCTCTTGGGGTGTTACTCAGGACCAGGACTTATCTTTTGACCAAGGCAGCGTATCTGGTGGAGTATTAAGTAGTTGTAGGTTGGTGATGTGAGTCCACAGTGGAAACCACGGAAGGTCTTGAGTGGTGGGATTGCTATTCCCAGCCAAATGTGTAGTAATGTAGTTGTTATGTAGCAACTTACGTTCGTTTCTTCTAACTGTTCTTCCAAGGAACCACCTGAGTGCATTTTTATCCGCTTTTCTCATATTCATACCCATCTATTATTACCATGACATGGCTTTTTTTATAGCATGTTGGATTACAATAGGATATATTGTGTATGGTTATCTGGGCTGTCAGGGTCACTCAGATTATTTTGTCTTGCCTCACAACAACAGGAAACCATTTGTTATGTTACCTTTAGAACACAAAAGGAAGTTAATTGTAATTATTTAATTTATTTTTTTTTAAAGAAAGTATTTGGAGGTAGTCCATAGCAGTTACTGGGTTGCGCTGCAAGTTGGAGTAAAATGTTTTTTAGCTGAATCCTATACTTGTGAAAAGCCAGATTCTCTCTGAATTGGAGTAAAAAGAAATCAAAAAGGCTTCTGAATAAAAGTGCATTGATTTTTTTACACCACGGTAACTGAGACCAAACGCTGGTCTTTGTCTTCAAAGGTTAATCTCTCTTTAGGAAATGAGCAGTAGGCTCAGTGACTGATGCTGATCCTGAGGTTTCTTTGGTTAGAGGGTGCGCAATATTTTATTTTGAGTTTTTTCTTCGTGAATTGTGAGGGGCGAAGAAGAAGAATCTAAACGATAAACTCCCAAGGTTCTTTCTTTTTATGAATCTCTTCTAGATAACACAAGATAGGAGAAAATGCTTTTCCAGCGTAAAGCAAAATGCCACCCATTTTTCTCAGGCCAGCGATTTGGAAAAAAACCAGAAGGTAAAATACACACTCCTCACTGTAAATACGTCACAGGCTATAATAGAAAATAAAACACTGTATTTGCCAGTACCGTTTGGATGCTTTTTTTGCCTCTCTAGTGCCATTTTTTTTTTCATTCCTTGGCTTGCGGAGGTGTTTTGCAAGCACAGGCAAGGATCGGGACCTTTTTTGCCTGTAGGACCCCCAACTTGCTCGCTAAAATTTATTCCATAGGGTCCTTCTTTTTCGGTGACACTTAGGCAAAAACATTTCCTTCTACTTGACTCCATTTTCTGTTAACTCAGGGGGTATTAGACATTGTGGTAACTTTTGATGCTGATGATGCCAGACAATGTTTAGAGGCACAATTACAGTGAAGACATTTTGTAAGTGCATCAGCTGAAGAAGACGACTCATTGGGTTTTAACTACATATTTACAGTCTACCTCTACCTCATAGTGGAACTGTAAAAAGATGGAAAAATACTGTGATAAATTGAATAAATGGAAAACAATTAACTTTTCCTTCATGTTTGCATTTTCATAGTTAGGGCTTTTTCCCATTTCTTTTCTAATAGCTCTTTCCCAGCAGTAATATTTCCTCTTTTGCAGTTATCATGAGCATTGTTAACCAGAAATTTGGTATTAGAATTATTTTTATTTGTTTGTTTTATTTTTATTTTTTGGTCCCCTTTTTTTCCCCCTAATCTTAACATAGAAAATGTAGATTAAAGTCCTTTGATTTAGGGAAGTTCTCTGGCCTTCATGAAGCTAGTTACTTGAATGTGTTTCATTTGGTATATTGAATAGGCTTGCAACATGAGTTGTCTTAGTTTAAGAAGAATATTATCCTCCTGAAGTATTTGCTGACCACATTGCAGTAAATAAAAGCTCCTGAAAGAGCATACCTTGCAGATGGGGAAACCTGGGCATAGCCTTCTCATGGGAAATCAGTGTCAGGAAAAGACCAGCACCCTGCAATTCTCCATTTTGAAGGTCAGGTGTATTTTTTTGTGACTAAACTGCTGCTTTCTACCATTATTAGATGATAATAAAACCTATATTGAAATTTTGCTGAGCTCAAGATTCAACGTAAAATATCAAAGTGTAGTAAATAGTATAATGCAGTGAAAAAAATCCCTGATGCTGTTCTTGAGGTTAGGTTTGGTGTGAAATAGAGCCCCACTTTTATTTCAGCAGAGTGTGTGTGCAAAGCCTGCACCAGTTACTGAAGTGCTGCCGTTCGCTTCTTGAGAATGCCCCGGACAGATACAGGGTCAACAGGAGGCTGATGTCATGAGTCCTCTTATCAGCCTCTGGCATCCTTCGTCATCCTCCCCAAGTCTGTCCCGTATCAGTCAAACCAGCAAAGAACCTCAAGTTTCTGCTGTTATCACCCAAGACAAGAACGTTACTGGGAGAAAAGCACCTTCCAGCTCCTGGCTTGGGGTGTGACAGAGGTGCAGCTCTCCCCTCGCAGCCCCCTCTCAGCAGCAGGGACTGCCCGTGCTTTGCTTTGCCTTCGTCCTTTCAAAACCATGAACTTTTACAAGGGTTTTTCTACGTTTTCTGCCTTTTCCTCCACGGTGCTTTTGTTCTCCGTCCTGACTGCGTTGTGCTTCCCTGCTAACGCTGCCGTGTGCCTTCGCTCTATTTTATTCTCCTCCTCTTCAGTTCTCCTCCTTTAATTACCACGCAGTTTTATTTTTGCTTCCTAATTTTATATCTTTACTGGGTTGGGGTTTTTTTTCCTGATCTTTTTTCTACCACTGATAGCATTCTCAAATGCTCTCTGCAGTTTCTCTCGATCTCCAAGTCTGGTTTTTCTATATTCTTTCATTTTTCCCAAGCCTGTGCCTTTTCCTTTTTCTCTTCTATTTACCCTGTAGTTATGTTTTCTTCCCACTGGGTTTGGATATGCTGTAATCTTTTTGTTTTGAATTTAAATATTTGGTTGGATTGGGGTTTTTTGTTATTCTTTTTTTCTTCTTCTTGCAGTTCTCTTCCCCTCTACGTTGCTTTGCCCATCTCCTCTGCCCTGTTTGCTGCCAAACTCACTCCTTGCTATTTCACTTCCCCAGAATGAAAACACCACTCTCATCCACTTCAAGGTCTTAGAAAGTTCGTTTGCTTCACTTTTAATTATGGATTCTGTGCTCCTGGCCTTCCCCAGCCCCATGCCTGCCCCTCACACCCTGCCGCGGGCCGTGCCTTTCCCTGGCTGGTGTCCCCTGTCCCTTTCTCTCCTCCCTGGGTATCTCTTGGCTCATCACTTCTCTATCTCCACCACTGCTGCCCAGCTTCATAAATAATGAGCAGTATTTCAGTGGCCTGTTTTATCAGCCATTTTCTAGCAAGAACTGCAGGTAGGCAGAAATCTGCCTTTTAGCTCTTGCTATATAGCCTAAAAAAGAAAAAAAAATATTTAAAAAAATAAATAATTAAAAGCTACTTTAACTTCTGAAGGTTTTGTGCCTGTTTTAGCATCTCCCACCTTTGCCCATCTGACACTCAGGTGATTTTACAAAGTGGGGAAGCAGAAGGAGATGCACCCAGTCTGGATTGCTTGGATGTAAGGCACTATAAAAAGTGAGATATTCCTGCGTGCCCTCACAATTTGGGATTCTCTGCCACTGAAAATCTCCCGTGCTAAATGTCCTAAGAAGATTAAGATCAACCCTTTTAATATTGCTTTTAGCTGAGCTTATTTGTAACCCTTTCAGAATAGGCAGCGCCTTAAGAGACGGCACGGCAGGGCTGTTGCCATCACAAGCGTTTCGAGCCCTTTACTCGGTGTTTTCTCAAATATTAAGACTTTCTCCCCTGGTTTAGCACTTTTATGTTACTGAACAACTTGCATAAGCAATATGTTTTAATGTTGGTTTTGGTTTTTTTTAAATAGATTTGATTTATTTTGCCCCTTTGAGCACGTCCTGTCTCTTTTTCCACTACTCTTCTACTTTTTAATTGCATAGCTATATGTGTCTTCCTCCAAATAACTGTGATTATCACCATGAATGATAAGTTTACATATACTTTAAAAAATTTAATTTAAGTTACAGAAGACCATATGGGTCTCTTACTGATTTTTCACTCAAATTCAAGAGATGAATATGCACTGAATAATGTAAAGGGCCAAATTCTGCTATTTCTTTTCTTCACTTTTTTTCCAAGATGTTTTCCATCACTGGTCAGGGGTATGGGTTATCCTGCAGCCACAGGGAATATCTCCAGTTTAGCTGGTCTCTATGCACTCTCCTTCCAGTTCCAGCAATAGGTAAGGCTTGAGGGCTCAGGCTGAATTCACAAAATCCTTGAGCAGCAGAAGGGTGTTTGGAAGCCTGTTGCCATTGAGTGTATAGAGGAGCATCATCGTAGTGCTGTGAAGTTGCTTTTTTAAATCATTTTAGGCTGAAAAGAGGGATGTCAAGTCATCAATTAAACCTGACAGCATCCTTCTGTGGTGAAAAAATAATACTGTCACACCCATTTTATCAACAGAAAATCTAAGGCAGAGATATTGGAGGCTCAATAGTGGTGTTGCTGGTATCACCAGCCTCCCATTCCCCATTTCAAGGACACTCTGGAAAGTTTTATTTCCAGTTACAAAGGAAAGTCACTAAATCAGGCTTCAGCCTTCTGGGCCACATCCCCATACCCAGACCACTAAACCTCAGTCAGTTCTTCAGAGAGATTTCAAAACGTCTCTCTGAAAATGTGTTTTTGACTCAAAAAGGAAAAAATTCCTGGGTAAAAAAAAGAAGTTAGTGTGCAGTAGCTAAAGATGGGGACTGAGTGTCTCCAAGAGTAGTGCTCTCAAATCCCAGTGTAGGTGTGGTGCCGAGGTCTGTTTTGTGGTATTTACAGCTGGGGATTGGTCATTCTGATGTTTTCATGTTCTTTCTGTGAAATTTAGACCATCTTCATACCATGCCCAGTTCCTATTTCTCCTTGATCAGAATGAATATCAAATCAAGTAAAAACACAAGAGCGTTTCACATACCTAAACTAAACAACAAAGGCAAACCCTAGAACCACATTAGCTTAAGTTTCCCCAAACATAGTATCCTAAAAAGAAAAGTTTGCACTTTAATATCAGGCTTTTATAGAGTTTTGCAGTTCTTCACAAGGCAAAAGGAGTATATATAATTAATACTGTTTAATAAAGCTCACAAATGCAACAGATGCAGCCAAAAGTGCACGTCATTTTGAGCAGATCTTTACAGAACAGACATTCCATATTGTGTTCATCTTTTTTCCACGATCACTGCTATGACAATCTGGTGTGTTTAGCAGTTGTTGCTGAGTAAGGCAGACTGGATTGTATATGATTTTCTCCATGTCAGCCAAGAAACAGAGCTCTCTTCTTTTTGATGCAGTAAAGAGGTGGTCTGGTACTATTTATTGCTTTCTCCCAGGAGCAGCAGCTATACCTTTACTGATTTGCAAGAATATTAATGCACTGCAATCTGTAGGTGCACGTGCTAGAAGCTCTCCGTAGCTCTTAACTGAAAATAAAATGGATTGTGGGGTGGAGAAGTCGCAGGGACTGATAAATAGAGTAAGATGACCTCCCAAATAGAAAAGCTACAAGATTCACAAAACGTGTCATTAAAATCTGTGAGTAGCACGTAAAACCAAAATATTCTCAAAGGGGATGTGGAAGGGGGATCACCTACAGCAGAAAACCCATCAGTGAGGCTCCAGTACAGAGGAAACGTTTCCCCTTTCAACATTCCTTCTGGGTGCCAAATTTTCCTTCTGTTCTTCCCCACCTATTAAACAAAGCTGCAACTTCCAATTCCTATCAGTTTTCCTAAATATGTGCAGCTTATGTGGCTTCGACGAGCTGTAAGGCTCCGTGTTCTCCTGCCAGCTCCTTGACAATGTGGCTCCAACAGCATCCTCCACTTTTGGCTGCCTCTGGGACCCCTGGTCTCTTCTGGAAAGGGAGGGGGGAAAAAGCATCTCCTTTGCTGGAAGGACTTTCTGTGAGTGCACAGCCGATAGCAGGGGCTGTGAAGAGCTTGGAACGATCCCTGTAAGCATCATGGCTTTGTCTCTGGAGGCTGCCTGCTCCACGTAACTGGGACGGCTGGGTCCACCTCGGAACGAGCTGTGCTCAGCCCAGCCTCACATACAGGCTGGGCTCATGGGGGTCATTCATAAAGCACCCACAAAAGCCAGGAAACAAAGGGTAATGGGAACCATTCTACTGAATTTCACTGACTCCCAGCTATTTTCCTTCAAACCTGCACATGTCCAGTAGAGATGTTCCCTCCCAGCCAAGTCCAGAGCCTCAATTGTAATCCCAGTGCAGCTCTTTCAGCCAAGCGTTTGGAGGGAACTAAAATACCAGCAACGTGGTCCTGCACCTATTTACCTACCAGAAACAGGTGGGTATTTTAAGTGTTAAGATGCAGATAAACTAGTAGGCAGTTCTGGGATGTTTGCAACTGGAAGAGGTTCGCTCCCTGAGACAGTGCTCGTATCCACTTTGGTTACTGGAACCACCGTGAAAACTCCTGGTTCACAGATGTGAAACAAATTACGAAGCTTATGCAGTTGCATTCCTCCTTATTATTGGGAACAAAACAAATCTGGGAGATGGAGGACTTCTTAAAGTAATTATTGTCTGGCTTTCTTTTAAGAAAATGCAACTAATTCTGAAAACTCCACAATTCCTGAGGATTTCTCAGCCTAGGGAAGTCACATTAATTATAAGATTAATTTGTTTTAATTCCCTAAACCAAAAATATTGACTGAATGAGAAATTAACACATGTAGAGCTGCAGATGTCATTTGGCTTCAGATTTCCCGAATGATATAATTATTAATCTTTCATATAGCACTGTGACAAACCTACAGTTTCATTCCACAAAATTAGTCTGTGAAGAAAGACACCAGGCCAGCTGAGCTATAGATTTTGCCCTTAATACAGGAAGGAAAACTGTGGAATTTTCTAAATAATAAATAAACCCAAAATATTTTAAAGACATGTGGTGCACATCTGTCTGAAATACAATAATTTAAAGCAGAGTAATTAAATGCAAGATATAATGTTCACCTTAGAGTGGGGGAATGATTTCATTTTCAATATAATATACTGAATTTGGGAAGTTCAGATCATCTGTGGTATCTTTTGAACCTTTCCTCCTGTGCTAGTAAAGAAGACAGATAGCAAATGACCTTTTTATTTTCTTTCTAGGTAACCAACCTTGTGTTTCAAGCCATTGAGTGTCCTACCCGTAGAAATGTTTCGTATTATTATCTTGAGCTGAAATTATAAATACAGGCTTCTTCCTTTCTAGCTTAACTTCCAGTAAACTCCTTCAATGTCTAAAGGTAGAAAATGCTTCCTGTTAGTTTGTTCTTTTCTTCTTTACCTGAAGCACCGAACGGATCAGCAGCTTCACAAGAGCATAGCATGGATTCATAAAATTCCAGTTTGGGAAATCCTATGGTTTTAGCAAGTTTTTCCTTAACCTGTTCCTCCTGAAAGGGGGGTGGACGACTTTAATGGAGACTGTATACATGTTTTTTGACAGATTAAAAAAAAACAAACAAACAAACAAAAAAAGACAAAAAAAAAGAAAAAATTACAACAGGTTTTTCCTACCCAACCCCTTTTTTCAACCTGATTTTGCCTTCAGCTGGGTTATTACTCAGTCCTTCTCGCTTTCAGAGTTGGTAATTTGGAGAGTACAGGCAGCAGTTGAAGACGGAGAAAAGCGGTAAGAATCTGATGAAACAGTTTTGATCCCAAGTGCTGGGTTGGGGAAAATGTTCAACCGTGCGCCATAAGCGAAGAGGGAAATTATGCTGGAGATTTTTAGTCCCCAGAAGTACAATTTAAGAGAAATACCATTTGTATAAACAAAGGAAAAAAAAAAAACAAAAACCCAGTTCCACAAGTAAACATAAATGATGCTAAGTTCTGTTTGTTTTAAGGGAACATGACAAAGATCCTGAAACTTTCTTTAAAGTTCTGATGAAACTGAAGGAAAAAGATCTGCCTTTTCACGTGTCCGTCCTAGGAGAGGCTTTCACCGAAATTCCAGGTACTTTCCTATTTTTTTATTATTTTTTTTTTGTCTTTCCTGTAAAGTTACCATAAAATAAACATTTCCAGAGTAGCTTTCATGTACATATTTTCTCATATTAGCGAAAGGACATGTTGAAGATCTTCGTAACTGTAAAACTAAATATTGATATGTTGTAAAATTGGAATTATTAAAGACAGTAAGCATTTTTTTATTTTACTTGGCAGTGCAAGAACTTTTTTTATGACTTGTGTTTCAGTAACGCTTCTATATTTATTTAACTAGAGAGATAGGTGTGAGTGATGGGATGGTTCAGATAGGAAACAAAATCTTTCAGGTCGAGGTCACTCATCTGAAATCCAGACTGAGATTTTTGCAGGTGAAAACACTTAGTTCCTTTTCAAACGCAAGGTTAAGGACTTCTGTGGAGAGCTTCTGGTTTGTGTCTGGCATGAAAGTGGTCATTAATCTTTAATATTTTTATACCACTCTTTTGCACACTCCTCCTGTTTCTCGGTTTCTGGCAACCGCTGCTCTGTGAACAGTTTCACCCATCTGAAAAAGCCTCGGTTTTTATTCTGAATACCCACAGCTTTGTGCCTGAACTATCGTGGCGATAAAGAGAATACTCGAACCCTATAGTGGGTGGACCTGTAATAAATTAAACGTTCTTAAAATGCAAATTACCGACGAGCAAGCTTCAAAATATCCGATGTTTTAGCTGATACGTATTTTCCAAAACGTGGATTTGCATCCCTCCACCTCTTCGGTCTGTAAAAATAGACTCGGGATTAGTTTCTTTGTCAGTTCTGTTGTATCTGTTGCCTGCTGAGCTGGTGATATTTCCAATTGTTTTTAGGTTTGATTTTACAGTTTTTAAGACACCAAGAAACTGAGCGGATCCAAATAACTTTTGGGTCCCCAACTGTGGCACAGCTGGCTTGGAAAGCGAGGTAATAATATGGGAGCAGGAAATTCTTCACGTTTGCTGTCCACTTCTTTATAGACAGTTTTCTGCAAGCCTGTTCTTCCAGACAACTCTTATCACAGATCCCAGGGCAACGTTGCTTTCCAGACTGAGCGCACCAGATTTCTTAGAAGGAGAAATTTCTAAGGAATATGTGACAGATAGAAATATACGATGGTGCACTGCAGGAACAGATTCTATTGACACTCATTTTGGATGTTGTTACATATCTCATTTGTGGCTTCAGTACTTATGAATAATGTAGATCATCCTAAATTTATGCCAGTATATCAAATCTATATGCCGCACCTCTTGTCTTGTCAACTCATTCATCCTCGTGTATAAATAGAGTCTATATAAAGGGCAGTGTGGTGAAATATGTCTCATCAGCATGTATTTGATAGGGCCATATTCATACAAATGACATATGCAGGTCATTGCTAACAAGTACCAATAAAACCTGTTGCACATACTTTGCTGAAAAATCTATTTAAGAGATTTTCTGCAGGTTTTTTTTATTTATTTTTTTTTAATAAATTGTTGGCACTGCCTTTCCTCTCCGTCCAATTACGGGACCAAATTCCCTCAGTATTATAAATGTCACGTTCACAGTCGCTGATAAGAGGAAAAAATACGTAACGTGTGTCATAATTCAGCAATCATTCATTTATGTGAAAACCCAATTTTTCAGTAGCTTGCTGGTTTGAAATACCCAGTAGGAAGTTCTGAAATCTTTTCTTTTTCGGTGGTGCTAAAGCTTGGGCTCTAAAGGAATCAATAGGTACGACCCAAGGCCTCAGGAAAGTGTGCTCGGAGGGCAGTTCCTCCCCTGGGGAAGGGAGCAAGTAGCTCAATGAGTGTCTCTTGTTCAGGCTTTGTCAGCAGTGGAGGAGTTGAGGCTGGCAAGTATCCCAACGATAACCAGAAGTTACTCCTTAGGAGTGGAATTTGTTGGGTCTATCTCACCTTTGATCTTTGCTCATGTAGTACAAGCATCATTTTCCACTAGAGGTTTGAGGCCATTTTCTGTCATTGGTATTCCTCTGTCCTAGGATATAAGC
>WTSP01017108.1:84844-142344 GCA_025331215.1 Actenoides lindsayi | reverse complement strand
CAGGAACTTCGGCGCGGAAAGGTAGAAAATGAGTATGCAAATCAGATCCTTAGCAAATGAAAGAATTCAAAATTTTTTCGCTTTTATCCGGCAAACTACGGAGGCATTAAATTCTGATTTTACTAATTCATGATCCTGATGGAGGTTTCTCATAAGGGGAAATCACATCCTCAAATGATGACTCAGATTGCATCTTGGCCTGCAGTTTTGTTGTAGGGAGCTGTTCATTTTTATTTATTTTTTTTTCCATGCAGACGATACGATTAAAAAGCAAATATTTTAACATAACTTAGTGATCTGAGCTATTACTGAAATGTCCACAGTTTCACTCTTTTTTTTTTTTTTTCTTCCTCCTAGATTAAAGAAAACTTTAAAAATCTATTTGCTTTGACATATGACACAATATTTAAGAACTGAAATCATCAATTAAATCACACATCAGAAACATTTCCCTTTGGTAAAAAATATAGTGCTAGACGATGTACACTTTGAAATTGTTGTTAATGTTTAAAATGCAATCTGAAGTGCATATGTTATTTAAAAAAAAAAACAAAACAACAAACCAAACCAACATAAATTACAAATTTTAAAAGTTTATGAAAAAAAACAACCAACCCCAGCAATCATTGCTTAGCAAAAGCATTTGCAGAGAAATATGTATCTGTGAGCTTTGTGGATATGCATCGTTTTCCAGCATGAAAGCTGAATATGTTATTCTTTATTTTATTTTATTTTATCCCTGTTTAAAGCTGGGTAGATCTAAAGGAAACGAGAGTTCCTTCCGGGTGCCTGTAATGAAGTACCAGACTCGATAGGCACGTGAAGGTAGCAAGAGCCTTTTGGATTGTCACTGAAAATAGAAAAGGTGAACGTTGATGAGATTTCAGATAATTTTTTTTCCTGGGGGCTGAAGGGAAACTGAAGTTAAAAATAAAGTCCTCGTCTGGTCAACATGTTGGAGGAAATTCAAAGACTCTCATAAAATAAACATATTTTAAGAAGTGTTTTGAATCTCACTGTGTAATTTCTGGCCAACAGAAATTGCAGTTGTATCTTTGGAGGGACGTTATGTCAGATCAATGGTCATTATGCAAAAGAAATAAACTGAAACCTTGATGCCTTGAACCGTGCAGCTATTAAAATGCAAACCCGCAAAGAGGAGGTTTTTTCTGGAGGTTGGCTACGAGAAAACTTTGAGCCACTGTGTCACAATTAGAAAATCTTTGGGTTCAGTGTTGCAGGAAATCTGTAAATTCTTCCTTGAAGAAACAGAAGTACAAAGCATCGCACACGTTGGCAAAGCAATCTCATCATTAGTTATTAAAAAATACAACGGTTTCTGTTGCCGAAAACTAAAGGAAATTATCTGAAGCACGTGCATAATCTAAAATATCCCAGCCTTGCATGCTGCAAGTTGTTCCTGGGCTATATTTAACTGTAACCTTTGAAGCCTTGAAGGGGAATATCTGCTCTGCCAGGTACCGGAGACCGTGTGTATGCGTGTGTGCATCCACCTATACCCAAACGAGCGCACGTACGCCCCGGTTTTTCTGCAGCATTATTAAGAAAAGCCGTCCATACTTCACCATGTTGTTACATGTGTCTGTCTGCTGATTATAAAATGTGTTAAACAGTATTTAAAAAACAAAAAAATGCAGAGCTGCGCTTTGATTTATTCAGCGAACAAAACATATGCTCGCTGTTCTGTTCTATGTAATTCATATGATCAATAAAATTTTCTTTAAAAAGAGCAACTTTGGCATTTAGAAGGATTGTGCTGCTGAAGAAGAAACCGTTTCCCTCCTGCTATATGTAGGCAACCTCAATGGCCTTGCACCGAAATAAGTTTTTTTTTTGTCTCACTTAACGTCTGGTTTTCGTGTGTTTGTTGTTTGCAATCTCCAGGGTCGAAGCTGTATATTGTGGCTGTTACCCGCTGTGTCCCAAAGCCTTGGTGTACCCGGAGATATTTCCAGGTAGCTGCTTTGTTGCACATTCCTCTGGCTGAAACGTAAGGACGCGATTCGTGCTAAAATAGAAAGTTTGAGGGGGGGGGGGAAAAACTCGAGCAAAAGCAATTGTTTATTTGGCAAGCCAACATGTTAGTGTTAAGGAAAATTTTATGTGTTTTAATACATTAGACGAAGTTTATATTTGCCATCTGTTCTTTTAAGATAACACAAAAGCAAGTTTTGAAATAGCATTCTTCATTGTTAGCATACACAACCCGTAATGATAGATTTTTGTTAAAAGGTCAGTGATGCTGCAATGGTTTGCAGATTTTTTTTTGATACACAGAAGAAAAAACAAAACAAAACAACAACAAAAAAAACCACAACAAAAAAAAAACCAAAAAACAAAAAACAAAACCAAGGCCTGAAAATCACACCAAATTATATAAACAATTTAATACTTAATAGTATGCAACTGCAGTACAGGATACACACTAATGTAGTACCAGTTCTTTGAAAAATCTCATCACTAAATGTATCACATATGCATTGTGTTACATTAGAATAATGTATTTTAATCACCCAAAGGAGATGTCTAAACAGCACAACTACACAGTCTTATTTAGCATTAAACATCCTTGTGAGCTGAGGTAACCTTATAAAATCATGCTTAAATAATGTAAAACACGAGGCGGCACAGAGCAATATGCATTTTTAATTAGTAAAGTGACTAATATCGAGTGTGTGCTTTGAGGTTTTTGTTTCATTAAAAATGTATCTGTTTTTCCTGCAGCTGAATATCTGTATTCTACACCTGAACAGCTTTTTAAAAGGCTTCAGAATTTCTGCAAGAGACCAGATATTGTAAGGAAACATCTCTATAAGGTAGTTGTTCGGAATAGTTTTACATGATATAATGCCATATTGAAGTACAAAGGGGGGGAAAAAAAAAAAAACAACTTAAAAAAACAACATTTAATTAACATACTAATGTTTAAAGGAAACATGCTAGGGAGGGATATTAGTCGTTACACTAACAAGGATTAATTAAACTAGATGCCAGTTGTATTAACCTAGGTCTTATGAAATACGTGCACTTAATGCATGCTACATGCTTTTTTTTTTTTTAATTTATTGTTTTCTAAAATGACTGTCCTTTACATTTGGACCCAAGAGGCTTATAAAAATGAACCTGGATTAATGCAACTCATTAGTTTAAAAGGAAAATAAAAGAAAGATCCTACAATTATACTAATGAGGATAAGCCTACCTTCCTATCCTAATTTAATCTTCAATCCTCAAAAAATGCAGGTGATTGGTATCAGGTAAGATTCCTCTGCCTTTTGGAATGACTTGAGTTATTTTTGCAATTGTGATTATTTTAACTCTTTGCTTTTTACGTTATGTTGAACAGAGAAAAAGAAAAGTTTATAGGAAGCATAATTTACTGGTATTTGTCATGTCCTGTTCTTTGCAGTTATTCATGCAGGGAAAGTAGAGTTGCAGTGCAGACCTTCCATTCATGTTTGGATCAAGTGTCCAATGCTGGACTGACTTCCACATTTTTTAAGAGGTGTATTTATGCTGCTAGGAGCCAACTGTTTTTTTTAAAAACATTTTTAATTATGCGATTGTAGCTGAAGCACTAAATTGCATGTTATTCCAGTGAAGAGCTATTATTACACGATGCTGCTTTTAGAAAAATATCTGTTTTGGTTTTTTTTTCTGGGTGCTCAGATGTACATTTACAAGGTTTTCTGGCTTTTACGGTCCTGGCTGTGCCATGGGAAGGTTGGATACACATTACCCCTGCCCGACAAAGGTGTTTCAGGTTGTAAAAACCTGAATTCAGCTGAAAATCCTTAAAGGAGTGCATAGAAAAACTCCTTGCCTTGCCCGTGCAATACAAATGTGATCTTTGTAGCGTTCCCAGGCACACACTCTTAATGAGCAAGTCGAGTAATCTCCTCCTTAATTTGGAGGCTCATGCTGCCAGCAGACCTAACCTCATCTCTCCACCTTCTTCCCTCTGGGGACCAGAAAGTGTTGGGTCTTGCTGCGTGTCGTCTGCCTCGCTCCCCGTTCCCGCACACATGTAGCAGGAGGAGCGAGGGTTTAGCTCACGCCTGACTTTTCTTGGTGACCTAAAAATAGACATTTCCATAATGATACATCAAAGATGATGTTGTTTCTGCAGGAAACAGTTAAACTTCAAGAAAAAGAGGGAGAGAACCAAAAACGCAATTTAACACCCAATTTCAAGCTCATTATCTTTCATTGTCTATTAACTTGGCAATGGTTCAGAAGGTAGCTCATAATAGTTTAAAATGCTGACTGAACACTTCCAGCGTTCAGCGTTTACTTCTTGAGTCAATAGCATCGTATAGTTATACAGGGTGGCTTCAAAGGGAAACTGGTCCTTAAACGTTTACCTTGACATTTCCCAGTGCCTCGAGTTCAGCTAAATAGCTGCATTCACGTGGAGCTTCTCCCTTCCTGTGGATCCCCAGGTCCTAACCGCAGCCAAGGTGCACTAAAACTGGAAGGGACGAGAGAGCGAGTACTGATGTGATGTAGTCCAGGTTTAAAGTGTGTGCATGAGCCCCATAAGCAAAACATTGATTTGCTTGAAGGATTATTTATTGCTTTATATGCTTTTTATTTATAAATCACTTTGAGCGAGTTATAGGCAGAAGCTGAAGGTGTTTATCCCACTCTAACAGCACAGCCCCGTTCGGATCTGCTGAGCATCGGGACTGAGCGTCTGCAACAGGTAGCAACTGAGCTGAATGAGGCGGGGGGGGAATCATCTTAAAATGAGTAAAGCAGAGCCTAATCCAGAACCTGTGAGCACCAGAGAAAAGATCCCTGTTGTCTTTAATAGGCTTTGGATCAGCTCGGAGAATACTGTTAGAGTTGTCTTTTTTGTACCTACACCCACATAGGCTTGGTCTTCCTTTCGCAGTGGAACTAGCTGCCCAACCTCCTAGAAAAACCCTAACTTAGATACGTGCTGTTAATCTCATTATAGTTGGAACGATGCTGCTTTTGAGGAAGCTGAAAAGAGTGAAATCGTGAAGGATTCGCAGCACTTCCAATGTATTTGCACTTGGGGGTTTTTTTGGGGTTTTTTTTTTTTTTTAGATCAGTATATTATTCTATATACTATAGTGGGATAGAAAAAGGACCCCAGCAGAGCAGTGCTGCTTTTCTCTCAGAAACCTTCCTGATGTGATCCTGGCCTGAAGTTCATGAAGTAGCTGCGAAATCTTGAAAGTAAAACTGCTTTGAAAGTAAAACTGCTTTAAAAGCAAATAGTGCTTTTCTCTTCTGGTTGTGGGTTCTGCTTCATAGATTGGGGAGTAATCATCGTCAGAAGTACCTGGGCTCATCCTTTTGTGTATTGTTGGGGTTTTAGCACTAAGGACATCCATCATAATTAGACAGCGGACTAATGAAGCAGGCAGTTCATTCCTTCAGTTGTCCTCGGTGTTTATGCTGACAAAATGAGAGGCAAAAAGGAGATAAATGGCAGCGGGGCAGCCAGGTGAGAGAGACAGGTACTGGGAATGTCCCTGTGAAAAAACACAGACCAAGACATTAAACTGCAGTAACTTAACTCGATGGAGCAGATTCGTGCTGGCAAACTTTGTAAAGCATCCATAATGGAAACACCTATGAAAACCTTTCCCAGTGATGTATTACTTACCCTGCATATTCCCACAGCACCTTAGGCTGGCTCATTTGCGTTTGGCCATTGCCTTCTACTAGTTATTAGGAGAAGATTGAGATGAGTGGAAAGCAAACCTCATTCATTGTCAATTATTTGTTCTGTTCCAGTTTTATGGAATCAGACGTTGCTCTCTGGTTCTGGGTATTTGTGGTTGCCAAAGTAAGTGCCAGAAGGAAGCAACAGGGCATTAGTTTCCATCAGAGTACACCATAAGACCTGTCAGTATTTGCAAGCTCTCTATCTAGTAGGCTTTAAATTAAAAACAACAACAACAACAAAAATAAAAATAGGGCAAAGCATTTGTTTCTGCATTATTTTCTTGAAGTTTACCTTTCAATCCCCTCACTTCAGTTTCTTAATTTAAAACAGCATGTATAAAGAGTATACAGTAGAAAGGGACAAGAAAAGTTGCCAAAAGCCAGGCATGGAAGGAGCTGACAACTTTAAATAATCTCTCCCAGCCCTCCCAGCTGAATGAGTGCTGGTTGACATGCTGTCAGCTTCAGTTCCTACAGAAAAATCCTACTCTCACTCATGCTTGTTTAACAGAGAAAAGAATTTGGCCCACTTTCTGACATTCATCTTCTCATTTCCATCACACTACAGAAGCTCACCTGCCTATGAAGAGACACATGGCGTGATTTTTTTTTTTCTTTCTTACACCACTGTAGAAGAAAGTCTGCTGAATTCAAAGGGATTAAACTACTGTAAAATCAAATTAAGATCCCAGTTAGACCGTAGACATCTGAATTGTTTCCAGTCTCAGGATTTGGCTGTGTAGGGCAGTTCTAACAAAACTTTCTTTTTTTTGGTTTGGTTTTTTTTTTCCTTCTCTTTTTGCTCTGATTTGAGATAAACCACTATCTTTGGTATTTCTGGAAAATACATAGAAGAGAAAACTACTTCTGGTCCAGCTTTAATATTTAGGCACAGCTAGGAAAGCAGCAGGATTCATTCTCAGGTGAAGGATATGAGGTGCTGGACACATGAGGATGCAGGGCAATCTCATGCCAACTGTCCCATCAGCCACTCAGCCCCGTTGAAAGGAGCAGTAGTCATTCATAGTTCTTGTGCAGGCCATGAAAGAGCCAGGGGTGATGCCTCTGCCCTTATCCTCAGCCACTCCTCAGCAAAACGCCATGAGAAATCTGGTTTTCCACAAGGATGCCAACTGCCACGCGGGATCAGCACACCACGTGTTTAATACCATGGTTTTGATAGTGGTGAGCATCGGGTGTTTGGGAGAAGGCTGACAAAGGTAGAAACAGGGTAGTAAAGGTTTTCTCTTTGTCTTTTAGAGCTGGAGATTGATCCTAACCCTGGACTTGGAGTTTTTGTCACCTTTCATAACCTTTCAGTATAAGGTATTGCCAAACTGTACAGATTAGTTCTCCATTTGACATTCAGGCCCTTGGAAACCCCTGTTCTTGTCTTTCACATCTTCTCATTGCAAAGAGGTTCATCATACATTTACAGATGGTGTTAAAAGCATTTCCTACAGTCAGAGAATCATGGAATCACAGAATGGTAAGGGTTGGAAGGGACCTCTGGAGATCATCGAGTCCAACCCCCCTGCCAGAGCAGGAGCACCCAGGGCAGCCCACACAGGGACAGATCCAGGGGGGTCTGGAAAGTCTCTAGAGAAGGAGACTCAACAACCTGTCTGGGCAGCCTGTTCCAGGCTCTGTCACTCTCACAATGAATAAGTTTTTCCTCATGTTGAGGTGGAACTTCCTGTGTTTCCCCTTGCTACCATTACCTCTTGTCCTATCATAGGGCACCACTGACAAGATTCTGGCCCCTTCTGCTTGACACCCACCCTGCAGAGATTTGTAACCATTCATAAGATCCCCTCTCAGGCTTCTCCAGGCTAAACAACCTCAGGGCTCTCAGCCTTTCCTCATCAGAGAGATGTTCCAGTCCCTTCATCATCTTTATACATTCCATTGGACTATCTCTGCTATTTCCCCATCCCTTTTGAACTGGGGAGGCTCAGGGTTTCCCCACCTTCAGTCAGATTGAGTGTCTTCTCATTCTGGAGTTGGTGGCCCGGAAGCAGAATGTCCCCGTCCATCTTTTCTATACCATTCATTATTTTATAAACATTTGTCCAACACTTACAGTATCCCAGCCTTTTCATTCTCTCCTCATGAGCATCATTCCGTGTTTATATTCCAGTCTCTCATCATTCAAGACATTTTTGTGCTTGAGAGCTGTTTTTGTGCTGGTGTGATCATTGCTTTACAGAGTATTCTAGGCCATGCCATCGGTTTCTGTGATGTGTTGCACTCGGATAATTTTCAGCCTGTTCCTTATGGAGCCAAACCTACTGTTTACTTTTTAATGGCGAATGTATATTGAGCAGATGTTTGTTTACAGTCTTCTCCAGATCTTTTGTCCTTAGCTGATAAAGTTAATTTAGAGCTCTATAGGATGTGCAGATAACGCACATAGTTCAGCGGAGCATGTTTGCAGAGAAAAAAAAGAAAGCATTGAATGGAATTTGTTCTTCTGCCTGGTTAGTGTTAGGTGCAGATTAGAAGGAGACTGGAAGCACAGGTGGGAAACTTGTATTTGCCTCTTGAGGGGTTCGATTTCCAGTGAACATAGTTTAAAATTGCTTCGGAGATACAGGTCCCAGAGTCTGTATGGGAAGGTTATAGCAGCCTGGGAATGCTGGAGCATGCTGTGTCTGTGCTCTCCCATCTCTGTGACAGTGCTTAGGCATGGGATCCTATGTAAAATGCATATAACATAAGGATTTCTGAGGTGAGAGAAAACTTTGGTTACTTATTTAGAACACAGAATCAGAGAGTAATTAAGGAAGGTGCCTCTGGAGGCCACCTGCTTGGCCTCTGCTCAAAGCAGGGCTGGCTTCATCTGACTTCGAAGTTGGATTAAGTTGCTCAAGGTTGCATCCAGGTTAGATTGAAGTCTTGACATTTTTCTTTCCCGTATGTATGGCTGCTATAGGTGAAATCCAGCTACCTTAGGAGATTTTCATAGGTGGGAAATAGATATGTGTGTGGCCTGCACCTGGACTTCTCCCAGGGCTTGCCTGGCTCTTGACTTCCTGAGGTGTGTATCTAGGGGATTTCAGCTCTCTGAAAATGTTGGTCTACAGCTTGTAGCAGTTGCCTGTTCTTGAAGAGCAGGAAAGAAGAATCCATTAAGAAAGCAGATACGTGTGCATCTTCCAGCATAAACACCAGGACTTTGAACTTTCTATTAAAACGATATTAGATAGCTTCCAAATTTGTTTTAGAAAGTAAATGAAAACTGGCAGATGAACCACAGCCACTGCAAAACGGTAGATGGAGAAATGGGTCAAAGGAAATAGGATTGACTTGGAAAGAAAAGTTGCAAAAAGCATGAATTTTTTATTTTATTTTTTCCGGTAAAGTTTATTCCAGTTACCTTGAGAAAGAAAGCCTGAAGCTGTATTCCTGTTGTTGTTGTTGGTCAGCATGCTCTCAACCATCCTATATGAGGTACCCACCAGTGTATCTTGAGTAGACTACATCCAATACCAGATGTTTTCTTTTGAAAGAACTAAATGAGGTTTAAGAGGCAGAACAGACAGGTTTGTTCAGGGAAATACTGTTACTCTATGCAGAGTATTACACAGCTCTGACTTGGGCCTCACAGGGCCCCCCGTTCCTGTTAACCAATGCTGTCTTTGGTTGATGTTTTCCAAAGGTGCTTGGAGTTTTGAAAGTTGAGCTCCAAAAGTAATTCTTAATTGTTATTAAGGTAATTTTTTTTAAAGATGTGTAAAAAGTACACTGAGTCTGTACTCTCTGCTTGAGCTCCAGCTGTGCTGAAACAGCAGGTCTGAATGGATGAACAATCCTTATTAAATATTAAAGGTTAACTCTGAAGTCTAACGATGGCAAAGTAGATATTAATTATTTCCGTTCTGATCTTAGGATAAAAGAAACAAATAAGTTGATTATTTTGTAGAAGATACCATACTGTTACTGTCTTCTTATTAAGCTGCCTGTTCTTCACAGGGAGATCTTGCTTTATGTGAAAACCTTGCCTCTCTTGATCACTACATATTTAGGAACTGTTGACTGAATCACTATTCCTTGAAAATACGAATGCTCAGACCTTTGCAGAGTTATCAATCCTCTAAAAAAAGCTGAATTTATTTTGTCCAAAGTTACTCTAAAATAAAGCCCCGAAGCCAGACCGATGATGGTCAAGCAGGAGAATTAGGCCCTAACTCCTGCTAGCTTGTGGTTCTTCCATGTCAGAGGGTGAGAGAGGCAGGTCATAAAATTATAGAATCACAGAATGGTTAGGGCTGGAAGGGACCTCGGAAGGTCATCTAGCCCAGCCCCCCTGCAGTGAGCAGGGATACCCTCAGCCAGACCAGGCTGCTCAGAGCCTTGTCCAACCTCACCTTGAACATCTCCAGGGATGGGGCCTCAACCGGTCGGTTGAGTCAGTCCCCATGAGTTTTCATTCCTTGACTGAAACCCGTAAATGAGACCTCCAGCAAAGCAGACAAGACATTTCAGTGGCGCTCATCCAGGAGCGAATAACCTGGGGCTGCCGACCAGCTTACCCCGTCTTAAAAAAAACACAAACCCACCAAAACGCAGGATTCGCCCCATTTCCAAATGAGCCTTTTCTGCCCGACTCTCTTCCACTGATCCTGAAACCCTGGGTGTTGCAGAGCGTTGCAGCGCAGACCCCGCGCTCCTTGAGACGTCCATTTTGCGGCCTGGCGTCTAACGCGGCTTCGCGCTTTTCTCTCTTGTGCTTCCTCGCAGGGCGAGACGGCCGGCTTTTCTTGGGCAGCGCTCGGCGGTAAATTCAGGTCTCTGCTCGCAGCAGAACCGAGGGAAGATTTGTGACAGATGGGGCTAAGTCACAAACTTGCAGCCTCAGGCAGAATTGTGGAAGTTTCCAGAGTGTGCCCATATTTACCTGATCAGAGAGAAAAGAAAATCTGCAGAGGAAGCCGAGCCTGGCTGCTTGTCATAGCTGACACAGAGCCATCTGCCACAAACCTGTGGCGGCTTCAGATCTCCAATCCCTGCCACCACCCCAGCTCAAATTAAATACAGATTCTTAGAGACGTTATGATGGTTACACATGTCCTCGGCATCACATGCAGGAGACTGTTCAAAAAAAATATGTGGCCTGTTGTGTAACCGCACTCATGTATCCCATATGTGGTGCCACATTGAATTTCCGGTTGAATCTGTTTTTATCCTTTGTACTGGATGACATGGTGCCTGAATTCTTTCTTTTCGCCGACACGATGGCAGCCAAGCTGCAGCTTCAAACGCTCACACTTGGCTGAGTTTCTACCTAGGTTGCCAGGTTATCATTGGAGCCTTATTGTGTCCTCAAAGGGCCACAGGGCCTGAAAGGAGGATCCGAACGCTGCCGGACTAATTGGGCAGCCATCTCCGGGTTGTTTGGAGGCAAAGGGGCTGCTTTAGCACTTTTTTTTTTTTTTTTTTCCTTTCTGTCTTTTTTTTTTTTTTTTTTTTTTCAAATTAATGACTCTCTGGCACGGGGGTTTTTAAGCGAAGGTATTAATAAGGGGTCTGGCAGGTAATCCCATGATTCGTGGAGTTACATTTGCATTTAATTAATCTTAAAGAAAGCTGAAAGATAAACAGCTGTAATTCAAACTAGCATGGGAAATATGCTACATGGTGCCATCTATCCGATAAAATGAAAGCCAAGACACTTGTTTTAATCCTCTCAAGGATGGAGAACAAACAGATAACAGTCAAAATACTTCCAATAAAAACCAGTAGTTTAAATGTAACGGCAGTTCATCAAGAATCTTTGCATCCAGTTACAAATACAGTCTTTTAAAGATAAATCACTTATGATTCCAGCAGTCAAGCTGCTGTATTTGTTGATGTAAAATGTTTTGAAGATGTAGATTGTACAATAAATTTTTAATAAAGTGCCCACTGCAATTTTTAATTAGCATATCTCATTCATGTATAAGTGTGTACATCTATCTGTATGTTTATCACTATGCATATCCTTGTGTCAGAGTCAATGAATGCAATTGTGTCTTTATCTGATGAAGTAGAATCTCTTTTGCAAGTGATAATAAAACGTTATGACAATTCCAAGATTTTCAACTCTGCTCTGGGAAGAAGCAAGAAGAGGACTCTGGGTAAGGCGTTACATCATGAAGCCTGGTAAGACCTCTCTTTGTGGACAGCTGTGGTTTCAGCTTCCCTCGGATTGGGCAGGGTAGCTCCTCTCCCCACCCCAGCAGGTGATCACTCAGTAGTATCTTTCCTTTGCCCAAGCTCCATCCACAGCAGGTGAAAGGCATGAGCAGGTCACCCTTCACTCATGTGCCTTCCTGCCTTCTGGTGCCATCAAGATGCTGAACTGTCCTTTTCCAGCACAGGAGAGAGCATAAGGTACATTTCTTTAAAATTACTCCATTAAGCAATCAAAAAACCCAAGGTAGATCCAACAGTAAGTGTTTGGGTATTTTCCTGCAGTGCTGTAATTTTGCAGGAATCATCTATCTCATGAGCTAGTTCCTCGTTTCTGCTTAGCCAAAGCCCACTGTGGCTCTGTGTGTTTAATGTGGTTGAGGACAAGTGGTCTTCTCAAGAGAGGATACAAAGTTGTGGTAGTTGTACTGTGTAGAACCAAGTAACAGGACTGCCTCGTGCTTCCTACCAGTGTGTCTCTGGTGTTATCACACCTTGCACTAGCAAGAGCAAATTAGAAAATTTTTTTCATCTTTGCTGGTGGGAACACTGAGGCATGGTACAATTAAAGTGAACCAGTTTGAGTTTCACAGTGAGTCATTCTCCAAACCAGTAAAAGGGAAAGAGTTGATGCTGTAGCGTTGCACTTGGGGTTGTGGTGAACAGCCTTGGTACACCAAAGCTCTGTGATTTCGAGTTGAAGACTCCTGCTGTCCTCGGTTCACACCTTGACCAAAGGAGGTCTCGCCCAGCTCCTTGGTGAGGTGGTGCTACTGATCAGCGGTACTTTAACTGTGCCCAACTCAGTCTGGTAAGCCAGGCTTCATCTTGATGGAAAATTTTCCCTCTGAGTGATGAGCTCTTGCAAATAAGGTTTTATAATAGAAACACTGTGAGAACTTTAATTGCAGGGCAATAAATAGCAATGCTGCGTTATCTTCTGATGGTTCTTTACATTCTTAGCAGAGAAACACAGCTGCTCTAGAGCAAGGATGAAAATGTCCTTACCGCATCTCCTAGGACCTTCAGGTTGGCCTCGTGTAGGTGGCCACCCTGGACTATTTTGAGGTCATCAAGTCAAGAAGGTGAGGTAGGAATTCCAGGTAGTCGGAGGTGATATTTCCCCCAAAGCAGGTCTTCCCCCCACCAGCCCGCTGTAGACTGAAACAACCTGAGGAGTTTTACCTCACAGTTGCTGAAGATCAAACGAGACAGCCGCTCCATGCTGCTTCCTTTAAAGCCTTCACTTCAGAAGGTCAGAGAGACAAATTGGGATCTCGGTCCCATTGTTCCTACACACATGAGTAAGCGGTGAGTGCAGAGACCTGATCTTATGAGTAAAATGACAGAATTAGCCCTTGACTTACTTTCATATTTATTGATGTTTCACCTGCATTGACACAGCAACTGCAAGCGCTTTGATACAGGTTTTGGTACAGTGAAAACCAAATGGGTTTTCCCGACTCGTGCCAGACTCACCCGGCAGCTCCTTGCCTTCCGACCAGACAGCTCCTTGCCTTCTGCATCAATAACAGGCCAGGCACCTAATCCTACAATCCTTTTGTCTTAGTATTTGAGATCACAGGAAACACAGGTTTATTCCGCATGAGAATTGTCTTTTCCCATGTAATAGAAAAGAAAATCCTAAAATAACTAGGGAATTTTGTAGCAAACTGTTTCCAGCATTCCCAGCCCCACTCCGGTCGTGCTGCAGGCACTGCGAGGAGCCCTGGTACAGACCAGCTCCCAACCCTGTGTGCAGCGTCGAGACCTCTGACTTCGCTCAAAGCTGTTCTGAATTAGGAGGCTAGATTTTTCTAATTGCATTTTTAAAGACCGAGCCAGCAGTTCATTAGAAATCACGGAGCAAATTCTGCTTCTCTATTACACCAATATAAATCTTGAATGAATTTACATCGGGATAACTGGGAGGGTAGAATGTACCTCCCATCTTGTTCCTCAGATTATTAGAAGTTAAAGGGCCTTGAAAATTAAATTCACCTTTCCCTGTTCAGGCTGTTTACTCTTGGCTTTTTTTTTTATTCCAGTAAGGACAGTTGAAATGAATTAGCCCGTCTCATTTCTCTTCATAGTCACTTTTAAGTTTGGTTCTCATGTACTAGCCCAAGACTAGTTTGTGTGGAAAAGCCCAGAGGGCATTTTCTTTCAAACAAATTGTTTTCATGGGAATAATTTCCTAGAGAATTATATTAAAACCTTTCCATGAAACCTTGATTTTTGCAAAAAAAAATAAATATATATATATATATATATTTTCCCCTTACGAATCCTTGATTTGGGGGACTTTGCAGTTCGTTATTTGCAGATATAAATGAACACCTTAATGACTTTTACTCTCTGATAGGCTAACCTTATTTAACTGAAATACTTTTGAAATTATTCAGTCTGGTAAGAGAGGCTTCATCTTGCAGGAAAATTTTGCCTCTGAGTTATGAACCCTTGCAAATAAGGTTTTATAATAGAAACACTGTCAGAAGTTTAATTATAGGGTAATAAATAGCAGTGCTGCATTATCTTCTGATATTTCTTTACATTCTTAGCGAAGATACACAGCTGTTGCTGGAAAACTGAGAATCGAGTGCTCTGTAACTGCGTTACAACTTAGCACCCACCCTCCGTGGAAGCGGCAGCGGCAGCAGCGAGCGCTTAACGGGGAGGAGGCAGCGGGAAGCGGCCGGGGAGCGCAGGGATGCGGGAGAGCAGGGATGGGGCCGCGGGAACGCAGGGATGCGGGAGAGCAGGGATGGGGCCGCGGGAACGCAGGGATGCGGGAACGCAGGGATGCGGGAGAGCAGGGATGGGGTCGCGGGAACGCAGGGATGAGGCTGCAGAAGCACAGAAATACAGGAGCGCAGGGATGGGATTGCGGGGATGCAGGAGAACAGGCACGGGGCCGCTGGTGCGCAGGGAAACAGGAGCACAGGGATGCGGGAGATCAGGGATGGAGCCGCGGGAGCTCAGGGATGGGGCGCAGGGGTGCGGGAGCGCAGGGATAGGGGAGAGCAGGGATGCGGGAGCGCAGGGGTGCAGCACAGGGGTGCGGGAGCGCAGGGATGGGGCCGCGGCGACCCGGGGAGCGGCAGCGGCTGCCGGGGTGAGACCGGTCCCGGCCCGGGGAGTTACCCGAAGACCATCGGACCCAAGGGGGGAGGGACACCCGTTGGCATTAAGGGTCCTACCCGGGGAAAGGGCTTTTCCCACCCCGGCGAAGCCGAAAGGATGGAGGTGAGGGCAGAGATGGGAACCAAGGTTAAACGACGCCAATTGCAGCTAAAGCGATAATAATAATAATAATGCTAAAGGCGAGGAGAGGACAGCGGACGCTCCGGGAGCGATCGCTGCGGGAACGGTCGCGCGGTTCGTTCCGCGCCTCTCCGCGCAGTCCCGCGCAGCACTGCGAGCGAGAGCGGAGCCCGGCTACCCCCGCTGCTCCTCCGCTTCGCTTTTTTGTAACATTTATATCGATAGCAGGCAAGGAGAAAAAAAACACTACCCCTCCCAACCCTTCCGCGGTGGGCTTTCCGCGGGTGCGGAGCCTTTTCCCCAACCCTGCGAGCCTCCGGCTGCCTGGCTCCATCTCTCTTACGGTTTGGTTGTCCACTCTCCGAAAACAACACAAAACAAAACAAAAGACACCCCCCCAAAAAAACAAAAAACGAAATCCCAAACAAACAAAAAATAGCCCCAAACCCCGAAAGAAAACCCAGGCAAGGAGTGCGGCGCTGAGGAGAAATGGGAGGGCTGCATGCTCGGGGCTTAACCCTTAGAGCTTTGAAGGCAAAACAAGGAAATACATGGGAAAGGCATGTCTGTAAACAATGATAATTAGCCTTTTCAAAAATCATAACACTGATTAAAATCTCTGATTCATTATTTATTCATCACAGGACCTCTTTGCAGACCTGGGAATAGTGATTAAAACCTAAGTGCTTCTCAATGTTGCACAGCTAGAGAGGAGCCCAAAAAGGGGTTAAAATGGAAAGGAAAGAGGAAACCAGGCAAACAGAATTCTTCTTTTAAGAACCAATACTTCTTCCCTTCCTGGCAGGAATACTCCTATTCCCCCAAATTTTGGTATTATGAAAATGTTTCTCATACTAAGTACAAGTGTTAGACTGAATCCAGTTGGTACTAAAATTGCAAACACACTTTCACTCCTAGAAAAAGCCAACAGAAAGGAACTTCTTTTAACTCCATAATAGCAGGTTACATAGTAAATGAACAACTGATGGTCAACTGGCCAATTATGGTATAAATATCCGTTGTTTACAGCGAGGTGTTAAATGAGCCTTTCGAGCACAAAGGATCAGACTGTCTAAGCTACAATTTGTGCTTCATCCCATTATGTCTCCCCTAAAAAGGCCCGTGCAGTCGTAGGTAATGTGCGCACAGAACATATTTCTTTCTGTTGATTTTAGCTTGCTTTAATTCAATACACACTCTTGTTTACTTTTTAAAATTTAAATAAATGTCAGCATTGTATAATTTCTATGTTAACAAAGCAGTGAGCAAAATCCCTTGTATGTTTATAAAATATTATTGTTTAATTCACATAGTTTAGGAATTCCAAATGTTGAGAATAGGAAGGAGGCCAAATACCATCTGTTTATAACTATGATGCATCATCATATGTGTACTTTAAAAAAGAAGAAGAAAAAAAAAAAAAAAAAGCTTGGTCAATCATGCCACTGTTCTATCTGTTAGGAATATGTTGAGGATTTAAAATCACTCTGTGCAATTTGCAGGGAATTTTAGTATGCTTTAATTCTGAGCAGGGACGTTACAGGAGTTGCTCACGTCTATGTTCCTGTCAGAAGAACTGCATGAAATACTCACGTGCCCCAACCACTGCAGGCACCAATTCAATCACTTTCTCCCAGTCTCAATATTCCCCCCCTTCAAGAGACCGAGAAACAAAAACTGGGAGTTGTTTGGGTTTTTTTTACCTCCTTCTAGCTTTTGGCGGGGGTGTGTGGTTGTCTCTGTGTGTGTGCATTTGGGGGCTCATTTTCAAGTGATTCATACATTAATATTCCTGGATTTTTAAGGACAAGGAAGAAAGCACGATGATTTTGTAGCCTGCCTTGCAAAACACAGGTTATAGACTATCATGCAGCTGATGCTGCAAATGTTTTAAACAAAACCCCTCTGTCAAATGTTAGTAGTTTTACATCTAAGTTAACATAGGTCCTCGTTAAAAATAATACATTCCATACTATTGAGTTGTACGTAACGTGCATTTTAAAGAGAAGGTCGTCTGCAGGCTTAAAAACAAAGAGAGTGTCTCCAAGTTAAGTAGATAAGAAGATTTTTATTTTTTTTTTCCAAACCCAAGTTAATTAGCTAGTACGTCAAGCCTCATAGACGTCTTCCTACCTTTCAAGGGCTGAAGAATCCCCAG
Organism: Actenoides lindsayi; assembly: GCA_025331215.1. Classification (NCBI taxonomy): domain Eukaryota; kingdom Metazoa; phylum Chordata; class Aves; order Coraciiformes; family Alcedinidae; genus Actenoides; species Actenoides lindsayi. Next base: position 125,025 of record WTSP01017108.1, on the reverse strand, counting down.
TAAATGTACTTAAACTTCCTAGTGAGGGCCAGTGAGATGAATGCAGAGATTAGGGCGAGTATTACCGTGCCTTCTCAGTGCATCCCAGCTGCAGTTCATCCTACTATTGATAATGATGCTTGGAGTTACTGAGGTGGTTTCTGAAACTCACATATGGGGTCCTTTCCCCAAGGATGAGGAATAATAGCAGCACTCAGGTGGTACGGGGAGGGTAAGAACAGATTTGCAGTTATCTTTGCCTGGTGCGTGGTGACTTTTTGGTTGCGCTGATTGAATAAATGGAGAGGTGCATTCAGGACAAGGGTTGTAATTCTTCCATACAGTGGGACTTCTTTGTTTTGTGTTAACAAACAGGAAAGGGGAAAAAAAAAAAAAAAAAAAGGAAAGGAAAAAAAGAAAAAACACAGGTGAAAGGAAAAATGCCTGGAACCCAGCCCTGGCAGAATCCTGGTGCAGTATGAAACGTTTTGTGGCCAAATTCTCAGCCATTACTGTAATACCACAATTTAGCATACTGTACGCTGCGCTGAAATGCTTGGGACTTTGTTTTTGAACTTCTTCCTTTCTACTGTTACATTTAACTTGCAGCATCTTGAATTACTTAGCTACACCCAGATAGAAAGTTACAGCTTCTTTAGCTGTATGCACTGCACTGAGCTGTTACTGCTAAAAAACTGCCCATCAGAATGTGAAAGCCCTTTCCAGCATGCTTTATATCATGTCAGTTCTTAAGGTATCATCTTGAGACAGTCGATTATCTTTCAAGATTTTATTTATTGTCTTTTAATTAGAAAAAGGAAATGCCGTACACACTTTTCTTAAGTAACCTTTGTGGAGCTGGTTCTGACAACAGAGATCATTTGCTGCCGTGCGATGTGTTTGTTCTGCTCAGGCTGACACCACGGGAGTGAAAAGCAGGACAAAAGATACCTCCTGTCACTGCAGTTTGCACAAATTCATAAATGTGAAACATATACATTCCCAACTCAAAAAAAAACCCCCACCCTGGTGTTGTACGTCAGCTTCAGATAGCCAGGCATGCATTCCTGCATATTACTGTGTATTTTCCATGGCTATGTGATCCTTGGTCTCCCAAGCTGAGATAGCAATCAAGGGGGCAGATTGTCCAATTATGATGTGCATACCTGTCCACGAGGAATTATATGGAACCCTCGTACTCATTTATCACTTCATTTTTACACGCTGGAGTAGTTTTATGAGATACACTGATAGAAGCAGTTTCGAAGGTTGCTAAATACCATGTTCATTGCATGCTTGGTTTCATGCAGTTCCTGGGTGCTGGAGAGTCAGTGCAGAGAGATGGGTATTTCAAATCTCACCCGAGCACAGGTATAAATTCTATATAAAGAGCTGAGGATGAGGTTATGCCCCCCCCACCCCAAAATGTAGTGGGTATATATTCTCTACCCATCAGACATCAAGGTGGGCAGTCACCAGTACCTGAATTGGGGGCCAACAGCTTTTCCATCCGGCAACTGCACTCCTGTCCGAGGGTGGCTGCGGCTTGCTGCGGTCAGAACAGCAAACAGGCATGAAGCATGTGGTAGTTCCTAAGGAGAATGTGCTCCCCAGTGCATCACACTAACTTCTAATACCCTTCCAGGGTCTGAACACCTTGTGTTCCCTCTAGCAGCGGTAGCTGAGGGCATTCATCATCTCACAAGCTCTCGGGCATTAACATTTAACCATCCTATAATTTGGTTTTTAAGTGAAAGCAGGGAGATTAATAAACTTAATCTAGCATTCACACAGATTTGAGGACAGCTGACCTCTGCCCTCTAGAGACCCAGGCTCATTTAAGAATCTGCATCTGAGAGAGCCCCTACAGTTGTAATGTCGCGGCGAGTCCCGTCCCCCACGGGCTCCAGCGTATCCCCCTCTATGTCTGCAGCAGGAACAGCGGTGACAAGGAATTTGTTTCTTTTATTTATGCCTCCCGCCTCTAAAAGGGTCAGTGTTAGCAAACACAGCTCCCTCCTGCAAGATAGCAGGTTAGAGCAGCTCTCCTGGGGGTGGGGGGGAACAGCAAAAGTAAAATCCTAGTTAAAAAAACACTCAGTCTTCCAGTTTGGTTGCATTTAGGAAATAGCAATGAAAAAATAATAATAATAATAATAATAATTTTAAAAATATTTTTAAAAGGAGCTGGAATCTCACGCCTTTGTTTTGGGGCACAGGTTTGCGAGTTTTGGGATTATCCTAGAAAAATCCCCAAATCAGCAAAGCCTTTCATGTGGAAGCGTGCAGCCGACGGAAGCGGTGCCTCGAACTGCAGCGCGTTATGTACGGATTTCTTTGCACATTTCACATCGTACAATTCTTTGGGAAAGAAAAAAAAAAATAAAATAAAAAATTTTGGATAGGAGCGGTTTGTCAATGCTATTAATAGATATGTTTAATGCAGGAGTGTGCAATGTGATGAACAGCCTTGGCAGGAACCATCTCCAGCCTGATTGTATTGTAATACTGTTTGATGCAGCAGAATGTTTGATCAGTTACAAGTGATGAGTATCATATCACATCAAACAATTTAATACAGTCTCATTGTATGGAATTATGGCTGCTGTCAATCAGCATGTGGCCTATTCCTTACAGATCTGTCTTTGGGAGCTGGAATGCAATGGTAGCTACATATGCATTAATAAATAAAGTGCTGCTGAAATTCCATACAGACCTGTTGAGATTTTTGTTTCTTTTTTTTACGGCCTTTTAATTTTTATTTCAGTTTTAAGGGGTTTTCCCCCCCTCCCATCTTCTTTTTCAATGCTGCAGGGAGATGAGTTCACCTGGTCAGGAGGACTGCCCTGGGTGGGGGCCGGTGTGATTTGAAAAGTGCATGGAAAACATCTAGCAAAGATACATGAGAGTTGTGAATTTTGTTTTTGCGAATAGCAGCCCGAGTATAAAATCCACTGAACTTGTTTTCTGCTGAAGCTTCACAGAGCCTCTTTTCTCGGCTTCCTCAGGGGGAGGAGAGGCTACCTATTAAAAATGCATATGTTTTGTCTTACTGCTTGGCGCACCTCACTTGATAACCCCCTACTTTGATTTGGGGATGGCACTCTTTGAACTTAAAGTCTCTTCCTTAGGACTGATATATTCAAGGTGCTGGAGGGGAAGCCCATGTCAGATGAAAGATACGTATGTAAATAACAGTGTAGAGGTGGGGTTTAAGGCATTACCCATTTTACTATCAGTTTCAGACATGTGCTGCTCGGATGCTGCCTTGCCTTGCACACGCTGGAAGCCCCTAACGCAGCGTATGATTTTTAATGAAGTCATACTCTGCTGCCTACAAATATGGGGTCATGCTACACTTGTACGGGAGCAGTGATTTCAGCAATGTTGCTTATTGTGGTCAAAGAGGGCAGAAGATTGCCTTTTTGCATTGTGTGGCTCTGGGGTTTTGGAGCCTGCACAGACAAATTGATTACATTGCAGTAGGCCACGCATTCAGAGAATAGAGGTGTCAACACTGGAAAGCCAAATTTCAGCAGCTGATTAATCAATGTAACGACTGTAAGTTTTTCCACCTTTTGCTACGGCCTCAGCCTGCGAATCTAAATAACAGCGGTGCTTGAAAGGGAAACCTCAGAAGAAATTTTTGTAGATAGGAAAGGAAGTGGTTGTTGACTTAATGAATGACACATTTCCTTCTACAGAGCAAATTATCCCAAGGGTTAAAGCGAAGCATGGTTTGAGACAGGGACAGAAATGAGGCTATCTTCATTTCAGGAATATTTCTAGTGGACTCGGAGGTGGTGATTGAGTATGAGCTCACCTCTGGTTTGGCGGGGTGCAGCCTCCCTCGCATTCCACCACAGGGATTCCCCAGCTTTCGGAAGACCGCATTGACCGATCACGGCGAAGGACTTAGAGCAATCAGGGCTGCCGAGCTAGTCTGGAGGAAGCTTAGCATTTTATGTAACTCAAACAACCTGAACTCGGAGGCATCCTTATAAAGCAAATAAATAAAGACCCAGCTTGCTCCTGTAATATCATCCACTTGATTATGCCTGAGCACTGCTCAGCCAGGTATTTCCTCTGCCTTGTAATCCAAGCAAGATGGACAAGACCCCATATGCTACGTTTGTCATATGGGAATAGGTTGTCCTGTTATCCATGTCATTCTGGAATCTTATGATTTTTACAGGCTGCAAAATGGTCACAATTATACCTTGCTCTTGCAAATCATCTGATTAATTCAGAGGCAAAGAGCTCCGCGGTGTCTGATAGTCTGGGTCTTTTACGGTGCAAGGTGATGTAAATCTAACAAGTATAAAATAATACTTGTAAGTGTACTTATAGCAAAATGATTTTTCTTCAGTCCTGGCACTGTATGTAGCTGCTACTGATACTCCAGAACCACACAGCACCTGAAATGGAGCGTGCCCTACCCCAGTTTATCGCATGTCTGGCATTAATTGGAAGTGGCTCCGTCTGAGACTGTGATCCAGTCAAATCCTGTAGGCCACACAAGTCTGGATGGTATTTAGATCAGAAAACTCATCCAAGCAAGAGGAGCATTGGTTTGCCACTAATCCACAGGAGAGCAGTACCTCCACAAGGTTATTTGTAGATTATAAGGCCAAGAAAGGACTATTTGGATCATCTGGTGTCACGTGTATAACACAAGCCATATGACTTCCCTCAATTAATTCCTGTTTGAACCAGAAAACCTCATCCTCTACCCGTCTAAAAATTGCCAGCGATGCAGAAGCCACCACAACCTGTGCTATTATTAGATAACTTGCCTTTGGAGATATTTTCTCTCAGACAAGGAGCCAAAAGAGATGCTTATCTCCTGTGATTTTTAGATACTTGTTGCTAGGGCAAGAATGTCAGTCATGGCACCGAGACTGAGGTCCTTTTGAGTCAGGACCTTTTGAGTGGTCCCACCTTGATCTGGCGTTCTTCGTTTTGCCCGCTTCCTGGGGTTGATATTACAAAGGGCAAGTTCTTCAGCAGATGCCAGAGTGATTTTGTTCACAGAGCAACGGCCCATTCACAAATAGCGGTCCCGGATTTGGTGGGATGCCCCCAAGATAACCATGCCTGTAGTTAAAAGGCTTTGAATCGCTGTGCATTTTAGGGGTCTGAAGGAAAAAAAAAAAAAAAATTAGAATTAATGGCACTGGTGTAGGTTGTGAAACTGTTGCTGCTGACTGGGATGAAAGATACCATATGTGAGATACACTGCTGATTTCTTATCTTCAGAAAAAAAAAAAGAAAAAAGAAAAACCAACCCTGTTGTTAAAGAGTACAGGGACAGAGTGATTTGTGCCTGCTGTAGGGGCAGGGGTTCAGGGGTTGGTAGCATGAAGGGGGGTTCAGAGCATGCGAGTGGGTGCCATTCCCCCACTAAATATGAATGTAATGAGCTCAGGGTTAGCATTGTTGAATCAAAATGTCAGATTTTAATTATAAGGAGAAAAATTAAAATACAAAAGCAAATCCTGTGGAGCAGTAACACTGGATTTTTGTAGGCATTCACCCTCGTTTGTACAATGCAGACATCTCCCTCTTCTAGCTGCGCAGCCTATGAAATCAGTAAGAGGAACATCATTTCTTAAACAGTAAAATATGCTTTCTATCTAATGAGATAATAATGAAAAGCCTCACAAATGCAGAAAAACTCAGTGCCGTCCTCCCCACTTCCCTTTCTTGGAGGAAAATTATTAGTGGCTCTTCTTTATGGGAAGAGTGAGCCATGGGGCAACAGGACATCGCTCTCCTCCCTACCAGTGATGCCAGAGCATCCTGCTCCCAAGTGACCCAGCCCTGTTGTGAAGTGAAGGGACCTCCAGTTGTGGTCCCCCCAGCCTGAGGACCATGTTCTAGTGACACAGCTATCCTGTGCATGTAGGATGCTCACAAGACAGCTTCCTTTTTGCAAACGGTGCACGACCCACTGGTGTGTGTCCCATTGAGATCTTCATGTCACCAAGAGGACGTTCTTAAAGGTCTTTTCCAATATAAGTGATTCTACGTAATTCTGTATCTGTCCCTTCCTACCCCTCCACCTTTGGTGGAGTTCCCCCAATGAGTTAAAAGTATAAGAGCTGCTCAGAAGAGGTCATCTAATAAATGATATCGAAATCCTAGTCCCAGATTTTCTGTTTTAAACATGCTGCGCAGCTAACACTGTGACACTTTGGCAATATGATGGAGGGAAAAAACCTGTGCCAGCTGACTGATGAGCACCCATCTTTTTTAATTAATTGGGTTGAAAAATGTCTTGTGTCGCTTTGAATGTAAGGGCTCTTTCAGCTGCGTTTTTCTGGATACATATATAGATGTATCTAACTGCAGATTTGAAAGCCCAGTGTGAGGCCTCATAAATGATAAAAATATGTATATACTAGAATTATACACGCACATGTTGGATAAATTGATACTTAAACATATACGTGTGCATATAATGTTCTGTTCTCTGTTCTGAGAGACATTTATAAATAGATTTTATATATATATATTTCCATTATTCACAGCTTTATGTGTGTGTGCATTGTAAAATCTAGGTTGGTTTTTTTTTTCCTGGTATGCTTTTTAGTTTTTAGCAGCGTAATATATCTGATTTCTCTTTAAATTAAATGAATTTATTTGTCTGCCTTCCCTTAATGGAATCAGTTTTGATATACTCTTTGTTCATGCTGTTACAGGCTTCAGTCTAAGGGCTCTTTGTATTAACTTTTTTAAGTTACATTACAAAGAGGTTTTAAGATTTCCCAACAGGCTTTTATTTAACCAGGGCTTTTGATCTCAAACCTGCTGGGGCCTAGTGAAATCCTTACCAATTCTCCAGTAACTCCTCACTATTGGAATTTGAAAAGACCCACCTGAAGGATTTAACTCGCTGTATGGCTTCAGCCATCCTTTAGATGCTTCTATTCATGCAGACAGCGAGGGGGTGAGGGCACCCTTTGTGATCCTCCCAGTAGCCTAAGGTGCCCTTTGCATAAGTTGTACTCCTGAGGAAATAAAAATCAGGAGGACACAAACCTATATACCTTATTTCCTGCTATCTTTACTTAAAGGAGGAGCACAGGGGGTCTGCTTAACATCCTTTGCTACCTAAATACCTTTTGGACATGGGAACTCAATAAAGGAACTTTCATTGCATCCATTACCCTACTGCAGTGCATAGCAAATTAGATTTAAAAGGGTACTTTTTCCCTTACAGCTATTTCTATCATTTTCTTTAAAATTTCAATTTAGTGTCTAGTGACAGAATATTCTGTAATGTACATTAGAACTATATAACACCAATTATGCCAACTGTGAACATTATTTCAAAAGAATTAGTTATATTAAGTTATAGACAAACCGTTGGGGAAAAAAAAGGTCAGGTTAGGGGAAAAAAAAAAAAAAAAAAAAAAAGCTGTGTGATAATGTTTTAAAGGAACAACATGAAGTGAATGCTCTTTTCATTTTTTAATCCTTTCATTTCGCATAACCCACACTGAAATTTCACCATGTGCTTGCTCTTCGTTATTGAGGTGGGGGGTGGCCTGTCACCGTGTTCTTTTACAGCTACAAATAGTGGCGTAAAACCTACAGCTGAGGTTTGTGGTTGTGGAGAAACATCATTTCCTCTGTTTTTGAGGGAAATGGGATCTCAGAAATTCACAAAGAGTCTTTTGGCAGATGCTGATGACCAGTACTCGAGAAAAAAAAAAAAAAAAAAAAGGAAAAAATGCTGGCAGACCAAGCTTGTAAGAATATAATAACTAAGCACATTCTTGTCACAGTTTTGGTTGCCCATTTTCTTTCTCATGACTGTAACACAAATGATATGTCTATTACCTGCATTTTTTGTTAGTTTCCTCAGATTTATTTTTTTTTAGTATTATTTCAGTCCGATGTTAAAATAAACCCACTCCAAAGAATGCAAAAGAAGCTAAATCTACTTTCTTTTTTTAATTATTCTTTTTTCCATTTGGTTTTGGTTTGTGGGTTGGAGGTTTTTTGTGTTTCAAGACGTTAGATGTTTGGGGTACTTCTTTGTGTGCATTTGATCTTGACATGTATTGCGTTTGAGAGGGTTTTGTGTAGGTGAGTAAAATAAAAATTCTTTATTTCACTCCTTATTGGTTTATTTGTGGTTTGGGTTTTTTTTCTTCCTTAGAACTGGTTTAAGACTTTTGATGGAACTGTACAAGGCTTGGTTATTTCGGCTTGTAGGGATCCCTGGCAAACAGTTGGTGTTTGTTTGACGTCCTGTGGGATCAAACTGCCATGAATTTTGAATGATCTAAAAACTGTGTAGTTTACTTCAGCTAAAACTGCCTTCCACTTGACAACGTAAATCAGCTCAGATGAAATCTAGTTGAGGATGGGTTTTTTTTCGTTTTTTGTTTTGTTTTTTTTTATTACACTTGGGATTTGCCTCAGCTCCAGCAAGAGCTGGAGCATCACCGTGCCTATCCCTTGTGTTCAGAAGAAGAGTTTTGCTTTGTTAGGAGCCTTCTCACACCGCTCTAGAATTCAATAACTTCACAAAACCCATAGGACTCCAAGTCAAGAGTCTTTTAACTTGCAAACACATCTCCAAGTGGAGTTACAGTAGGAGCTTTCACTTTTTCTCTAGTAGCGAAGTGAAATTAAAAGCAGATGCTCACACTGGCATTGTCTCTGGGGGACGGATGATATTATTTCACCAGCTTGACATCTGTTAGGACTAGATTAAAACCCAAATGTGCTGGGCTAGTCCTGTTTTCTAGATCATCTGAAATGGATTTGCCCCATCAAGTGTAATTGTGGATTCAAACTTACCTACACACCCGGAAGCCTCTGAGCTGGGGCTTCAAATTGGGCATTTTTATGTTAAGAAGATGCAGCCCACGATATATTTCTGGACTGGATGTGAGACTTTAATATGAGTCCATCTTTACAAGACAATGAAAAAGAGAGGTAAATTGGGAGGGGAAGAAGGAGCTTTTGATGGGTGAGACCTGACGACATGTTTGAACGTGTGTCCATGTGCACTCACAGGACAACACCCCAGTCCAAGAACTTTTTTCTTAATAAAATTCCTGAGAGATTTTCTAGGCCATGTCATCTTTGCCCCCCTCAAAGAGAGGAGGCTGTGCTTCTTGGGCACCTCTTTTCCACTGTGCTGTACTCATTGCTCTGAGTCTCGGAGGGGTATAGAAAGCCCTGATTTCCATGTGGATGGTGAAGGATGTCTTTGTTGGAGGGAGCAGCACCGGGTGCTGCCCGGATGCCTGAATAGCCAAGCGAGAAACCAGAGCATCCCAAGTTTTATTCTACCAACTCCCCCTGTGACCTTTGGTAAGTAACTTAACCTGTTGTCCTCAGGATCCCCAGTAAAATGGGAGACCTTAATACTTATCTGGTGGGATAACAGTGCTTAATACTTACCTAATTGGATGACAATACTTACCTACATACCTCACAGGGGTGTTGTGAGGATTAATTAGCTAATGTTTGTAAAGTGCTTTGGAGATGGAAAGCGGTATATAGTAGTGCTAAGCATTATTCCTGCGTGCCAGCACCGAGACCTTAAAATGGCTAAGGATGGAATAAGGGTTTTTATATGTTTTTTAATAAGCCAATTGTTCAAGGCATCTGGATGCTGGAATTATTTTTAGATAGAGATTTCTAAGAAAGTTAGGAAACAGAAGGGTATAGTTACATGACCTGAAACCTTTTTTTGCTTCTTTTAGTTGACTGACTAAACTTAATCTTAGTTAGGTGTCGTTTGATGAATTGTAAAAACTGCTTGTTGGAGTTTAAGATATATCAGTGTTTACTCTTGCTGATCAAACAATATTTCTTGAAATAAATATCTCTGTTACAATTTGGACAAACAAATTTATTAAATAAGCCAGAGGAAGTATTTATTTCTGTCTTCTTTCTTTCTGCAAGCAGCTTGCTTTTCTTTTTTATCGGCGTAATTCTGCTCTTGTTCCCATTAGGGTAGCTGAAAGGTAACACTGCTGCAGCAAATGGAATTACACCAGATACAAAAGCATTACGTGAGAGCAAAATTATATTTATATGTGGTCTGAAATGCAACTTGACACTTGGATTTCAAGAAAAATCAAACCAAACGTTCCTAGAAATATATATAAATGCAACTTTAACAAAAATTGTCGAGCTCTTTGTTGAATATTGTGCGTTTCATGGCAACTCCTAAACAGATTTGCAAAAGGAAGGTCTGGTATATCATAGACCATATTTTCCCTTTCACGGGAGGAAACTTTGCAAGATTTTTGCCTTTAAATATTTTATTTGGTTCCTAATGTGGGCTCTTGGGCCAAGAAAGCAACTTTATAGTTATCAAAGCGCCCATTTGTATTCTTTTTTGCAAGAGCCACTTCTTCAGATCTTTTAGTCTCCAATGTTAGAGAGAATTCCCACAAATTCCTAAAATCTGTTAAAATACAGAGCAGAGTGCTTACATTGGTATGTTGCACGTTGGCTGTCCCTGTTAAAAAGGCTGTGCATTTTCATTCTGGATATGTAAAAGAAATTTGATATACTGCTGGGCTAAGCACCAGGATTTGGTTGGCTCTAGGACCAGTTCTTACATTTCTGCATCAGGCAAAGGTAAGAATGGATAACTCTTGAAATAAAACCTATCCCAAAGCCTTTCTTATGGATATCAGGTTATTTGAAAATGTAATAGAGGCCATTCACCGTAATCAAGGGTGAGTCAAGGAAAATGGCATCAAAGAGCTCAAAGCAGCCAAGAGGAAAACTTGACCCAACCCCAAGTGTGTTGTCCGTGTCCCAGCTGCCAGAACAACCGAGGAGACCTTGGGAGGAGCCAGACAGAAAGTCAGGTGCTGCTGTTGGAAAGGATATCTTCCAGATTATCTGGCATTCGTCCCTTCAGCTGCCGTGTGAGCCCAGCATGGGCCCATGGGCACTGAATCCAGCTTTGGACCACAGGAGGAGGGTGAAGTGAAGTATGACTGACGCTGTCACCGGCAAGCTTGTCAGGCTAATGCTTATAATATATGCATATGATATAATAGCTATCTAGCGCTTTGCAGTTGGCTGTTCCTGAGGAGGAGCTGGGGGGACAAGGGGACTTAGTGTTTGGGGAGAATTATCTGTATCTAGGCAGCAGAATTTGCAGACTTGGAAGCTGGTTAATTTGGTTGAAGTACAGTACTTCACTAACCCCTTGGTGCCCGGCATTAACATTTCCCAGAACAGGAACTATTGCCAAAATGGGGAGGATCACCAGAGCTGGTGCCTGGAGCTCAGAAGTTGAAACTGCAGACAGGGGAGAAAAGGTGGGGAAAGCTGGGGACACAGTTTGATGCTGGGGGATCAAACAATAGAAGAAAAGTCAAAATCTGAATTTCTGCTCCTGCTCTCAATGACCTTGGGCAAATCATATGACCTCAATGTAGAATGGGATAAAAGCCCTTTTCTACTACACTTTAGGAATTATTAGAGATAATGCAGCATCCAGGTGCCACCACGATGGAGACAGACACGGGTATGCAGAGCAGCTCCCATCATGGAGCTGGACTGCACACTGCATCACGTGACGGGAAAGTACTTTTCCCATTATCTCTATTCTTGCTGCCTCTGGGAGACCTAACTGAAGAAGATGTAGCAGCAGATAGCTTTGTACAACCTGGATTTAATCTTTGCTCTCCTGCTGCACAGAAATCAACTCCATCTGATGGTCTACAGTATATTTCCAGCCTATTCCCTAGTTTGGCAGCACTCACTGAAAAAGAGATGTTCTGGGAGGAATGGAGAATCCAGAGTTTGACTTTTTGAGCAGACAATGCTTGCTGCATCAGTGATGAGTGATGTGTAGTTCAGCCCAGTAACACCTGAAATTGTTTCAGTGATGTCTACCTGAATGTGTACGCCAAAGCTTTTGGTCCTACTCTAGCAAGTGTTCAATAAGTAGCAATTTCTAATTTACAGAAGACTTGAGCTGGGTGTCACTTGACTTGAGTGGTCATACAAATAAGACAGTGCTACTGAACAGGAATGCTTCAAGGTGACACATAGGCATCTGAACACAAGGCATCTAAACACAAGGCATCTAGTCACTGAGGCTGCCTCTGGCGACTGAAGAGACACAGACACATGTGGGCTATGATTCACTGTATATTTAAAAAGCTCAGTGATTCCTTCTTCACCTCTGGGCAAACATTTACACTCTTCCCTTCAAGCAGTGCTAACTTTAAGTGGTGCATGGCCACTTTGGGGAGCTGAGTTGGCCAAACCCAGACCCTGGTAAACGAATCTCCAGATGGTCACTGGGGGTGTCCACTCCATCCTAGAGAAGGGATGTAGGACATGGGATGGGGGGGGGCATTGGGAAGGTGTCTGGGTAAAACACCACCCTAAGAATCATAGAATCATAGACTCATAGAATGGTTTGCATTGGAAGGGACCTTTCAAGGTCATCTAGTCCAGCCCCACGCACCGAGCAGGGACGTCTGCCACTACAGCAGGTTGCTTATGGTCCCATCCAACATGACCTGGAACGTTTCCAGGGATGGGGCATCGACCACCTCTCTGGGCAACCTGGGCCAGTGTATCAAGAAGATACTTTGCTTACTGGTTTTAATCATTGTTGATGCTGCAGGTGGTTGGACACAAATGTTTGAAAAGAATGACAAGAAAGGGCTGCAGAAGGAAGAGAAAAAGGCCATCTTAAATTAAGCATGGAGGTGTCCTGAATTAAGCGAAGGACACCCTGTGCAAGATGCTGAAGCCTGTGGCAGACCCAAACCCTCTGGTTTCAGCCTCAGCCTCACCCATCAGCACAGGCATCGCTACAATGAAAAGCATTTGTGCTCTGCTCAGCATGTGTGGATTTCTGCAGCCCTGAATAGGATTGTGCGAAGAATCAAAGTGAAGTGTCCTCTTTAGGTCCTCAAGAAACAGAGCTTTCTGCTGGTTAACCATTACTTTGCATTTTCCCTTCCTTACAAAACGACTAAGGTTAAACATTAAGTGCCTGCAGTGAAGGACACCTGTATTTGCTGGTCCCATTATGCAGCTATACTGAAAAGGCTTTACAGCTGTCTAAATTAGCATAATTAAATCCACATCAATTAAAAAAACCTCCATCATCTCTTTCCCCTTCACATGCAGATAGTAGCGTTTGTCTAAGGTGCTAAGTGACAAAGGAACTTTTTAACAGCCCAAGCCCTGGCTGAAAGGAAGAGTATTACGGGCTGTATATTTGCCCAGGGTTCACCTTAACACCAGTGGAAGTGATTAGTGGCCTCTGCTCTGCCTAAAGAGGTAAGGCTGCGTTCTGCATTACAATTATACCAGTACCCAGAGCCATGCATTAGAGATGTGCATTTTACAACATGCTTTTTCTTCTATTGCCCCTTTATACCCCATTAATGGGGTTAAACAAAGCCTGGCATGATTTGGCCAATTTCCCCCATCCTGCTTTCTTCCTTTTTTTTTCCTTCCTTTCTCTTTTTTTTTTCTCTTCTCTTTTGTTGTTTTTTTTTGTTTTTGTTTTTTTTTTGTTTTGCTGTTGTTGTTTTGTTTTGCTTTAGGGTTTTGTGGTGTTCTGTGTGGGGAAGCCCCGGTGACCCCAGGATAGCAGCGAGGCTGTGCCGTGTGATGCTGGCAAAGAGAATTCCTCCAGATGAAAACTGACATGGGGTTCAGGGGTTAATTTCTGGAACAGACGCATTTGCATACAAATGAAAAATGATGGAATTTCTGTTCTCCTAAATTTTCAATGTCATCAGCATCAAACAGCAGTCAGTGCTCCCTTGCTGTTTGAAGAATATTCATTACTTCAGAAGAAGGGGCACCTTGTTTGGTATTAATCTCCTCTTCAGGTCAATGACTTAATTTGCTAAACTCCATCTGAAGTGCCACTCACTTTCTGATTTCTCTGCTATTCTTTGTTATTTTTCATAACATGTTCTTAATACTTTTTTTATTTGTAAGGGGATACGTGTCTCCAGCAAATGCAAGCGGGAGGAAGGACTGCCTTTATTTATTTATTTTCATCCAAAGCACTCAGCACCCGTCTGTGTCATTTGTAGCACTTTTTGTTGTCTGCTCGTCTTAAAATTCGTGAAGTTTTTAGCAGAAGGAAAATAATTTGCAGACTTAAATGGGAAAACAAACATTTTTCTTTCAAAAACTGCTACTCAAACAGACATCTGGGGCCTTGTGCAACAAGGTTACGGGGTGTCACGCCTCTAACAAAAGGTAACAAGCGGCAAAGTAATTAATCCCCCAAAAGAAAATCATAATATTCTCTTGGTTCTTGCCTCTGGAAATTCTCATCTGAAACCGTGGTGGCTGAGGACGTACTCGAGGAAACTTTCGTGCTAGCTCTTATTCCCCCATTGTCCTCTCCCTGCCTGCCAGAGGCCTGAGGAAGGATCCCATTTCCCCCTGTTTTTGCCCTTCATGGTTTTAATTCTTCTCCCTGAATAGGATTATTCAGAGGATCTTTAGATCTTCAGAGCTCGAGGGTGTTACTGGGTAATTGGCCTGGGGCTCTCGGATGGCCATTCCCACCCTGTGGCCTGGGTACTCCTGGCTGCAGGTCCCAGGGGGTGGGAGGTGGATGTCCCCCGACTACACCGAAGCATCATCCCATCCAACTCACTTGGAAGGCCTATAACAAAAGTCTCAAAGTCACAATTTGCCCTATAGTCCTTTGGTTTTTTACATGTCTAGGCCTCTCTGAACTTTCTGGCCAGACTTATTCCTGATTCTCATGATAATGGGGTTTTCCATTTGTTTGGTTTTTTAATTATTAATCAGATCTGATTTTTTTGGCATGATCGCTTATGGAAATGAAGCAATTGCACTGTCTGTTTTTCTGTCTGTCGCCCCTACTAACTTTTGAACCTCTTTGCCAATATCTATCCAGTTTGTTAGCAGGCTAGAGATCTCGAAGGTGTGAAGTGCTTTCCAGTATTTTTATTTTTTTTATTCCCAAAATCGAACCCTGAAGTGGCAACATTTTCTGTTTGAAATGGTACGGGTAGCTATGCTTTCCTGGAGGGTTTTGGGTTGTTTTTTTTTGTGACTTGCAAAGGGGAAAAGAGGTGATGTGAGGATTAATTCACTGTGTGTCATTATGGAGCCTGTTAACAATTAACCATCATGCTCCGGATGCCTCCAAGTCCAGCTGGGTGATGTTCAAGATCCTTTGAGAAAAAAAACCCACGACAAAACAAAAGAAAAAAAAACAAACAACCAAACAATGAACTAGTTGCATAGTATATACAAGCAACTCACGTGCAATTGGATCTCACTGCCTACTCTTCATGTATTCTTTGGAACTGAGAATTTTTGAGGCCTTTCCATATTTATAGAGTGTGTTTCTCAGTGGGCCTGCAGTCCTAGCCAGGACCTTGGGCGCTCAAAAAATAAAAATAAACAGTGGCTGATTGGGGGTAGTTGTATTCCTACCTGCAGCATTAAGTTAAGAGTGTCTAAGGGCCTTGATCCTCAGCCCCAGCCAAGCTGGATTTAGCATAGGTCATATTAAGGTGGGGCAAAGGGGGCTTTGTGTCATTTTTAGATCCCCTTATCCCAGGCTGGCAAACCTTGGCATGATGGGAGGACGCCCGCCCTGTGGGCAGGTTGGGATGGCAGAAGGCTGGTGGCCTTGGCCCAGAGCCATCCGGAGATCTTCTCCACTGAGGGCAATTCAGGGGTGATGGGATAAGCCAGCTTTGCAAGGGCAGCTGCTTTGGGAGCCTGGATCCGCCTCGCTACCCATAGAGAATGTCCTCAGCATAGAAAACTTTCTCTGTGGGAGGATCTGAGTGCAGGAAGGGATCCTTCACTGATGTGCCCATACGCCTGGAGAGCAGGGAGATGCTCCCCTCCAGTGCGGTTTGTTGTCGTTGGAAGAACAAGTCAAGGAATTGCCAGATAA
This sequence comes from Actenoides lindsayi, assembly GCA_025331215.1. Classification (NCBI taxonomy): domain Eukaryota; kingdom Metazoa; phylum Chordata; class Aves; order Coraciiformes; family Alcedinidae; genus Actenoides; species Actenoides lindsayi. Next base: position 109,118 of record WTSP01017108.1, on the reverse strand, counting down.
AGCCCGTAAAAATGCAAAGTTCAGCTCCAAAGAGTTACAACTGTCCGTGTCTCGTGCTGCAAAACACTTGTACCAAGGAGGCTGGATTCCTTCCGAGTCTCTTACAAGAGAAAACACAGGCGAAAATGTGACTCTCATGAATTTTTTTGTACTGGAAGGCTCAGACTTCTAGCTAAGAAGCTGAGTCTTAATCACATCTGTCTATCTTGTTTTATGAATATTGATATTAAAGTCAGAAAAAGAGACTTGTCATCGTAAGTGTATCAGAATCTGGCACTTGCCTGCTCAGAAGCAAGCGGTTCTGCTGTTTAGCTGCTGCAGATGATGTCGGTTTGTTGAAATAATATATCTCTGCCAGCTGAGAATTTGGCCATAAAATGAGAAAAGTTGAGATTCCCATTGTTGAATTAGTTTGGCCACATTAAAAATACGTTGCTCTAGAAATGTGTATATGAATATGCTAATGTTTATTTTGCTAAAAGTGGGTGCCAGGATGTGCCATGTGGCTGAGTTAGTGTTACTTTAAGAATCTCAATTTTTGCCTTTTCAGACTTTTGAGCTTTTAAACTTGTAAACACAGCATTTTGTTGGCATAAGTCCCTATGATTTTATGCATACAGCTGACTTTCATCTTCACTTTTTACATCACCTTAATACTGTAAGAGAGAAAGCACTCATCTGTTTATGATAAGTTTATCAGAAATACTCCAAAGTTTTCCATGACTAAGATATTATATTGTTATGGTGGCTTGCTACAGGGTAATTTTGAGACAACAAACAGAATATTTCAAAGCCCAGATGTCCTGTTTAGACAAGGGGGTTTATATTGATTAGAATCTGCTTTCACCTAACATCGTGTAGTAAATATCACAAAGACGTAATTAGAAAATTTGGTACAATATTTAGTCCTAGTCCCTGTGTGCCAGAATTGTTTGACTACTGAGAAACTGGAGCTTGTTTGCATCCCAGTGTGTTGTGAAATGCAAACTTCAAAGAAAATATTATATCTCCCAACTCCAGCTCGTGAGAGTCTTGGAAGTATAATACAGAAAGGCTTAACAATCCCTGCTGAGGAAAGGGCAATTTGACACTGAAACTACTGTTAAAGCACCGTTGACACACTGGTGGGCAAAAAGTGCTTATTAGAGGAGTCTCGTTACAGTCTCGGGAGCTGGGGAGAGAAAACGTGCCCGAGTCATTGCGAAAATTGGCAGGTTGCACCAAATATATGCATTTTGTGTGCATGTGTCTGTGTTGGGTTTTGGTTGGTTGTTTTTTTTTTTCTTTTCCCTTCCTTAACTACATATATCTACATGTTTGCTTCATAGGCTTTCGGTAAGATTGGGGCCCTCGTGGTATTCAAATAAAATATTTAGATTTGCAAAACTTCTGGAAGCCAGATTTTAAGGCAAAAAAGAAGTTTTTTGTCAGATTGTCAATGTCTGAATTTCATCACAATCTGTTCAGCTGTTTGTTGCAGGCAGGCGTAAAACATAGTGGGTAAGTGTGTGTTTGTACTTCTTATACATATTGAAAGAGGGCTGCCTAATCCCCTTGATGAGGAAAGCTCTGTAAATTATATACATCTGCAGGCTCTGTGCACGGGTAGTACAGAAGCAAAGAGGCAGCTCAGCAATTTGGGAGAGCAAAGAAGAGTTTTCTTGCAAACTCCATGATCAGGAACCTTTTAGCAGCCCAGCCTCCTGGTGATGTCATGTAGTTGTTTTGGTTTGTTGGGGTATTTTTGTTTGAATTTTTTTTTTTTTTTTGAATGACCCAAGTGTTTTGCCTTAAAAAACTTTGCCCAGGAGGCCCTTCCACACACTTTGAATTCCTGGCAAGAGAAAAAAATATTTGCTGATGACAGCTCTGAATATATTCTCTTTAATTGTCACTTATGTCTCTGTCCCATCCTCTGCACTGCGCTAAAAATAGTAACTTGGGTTGATGGTTTCAACACCATCTAATGTATGTATATTATTGCATACAAAACCTACATAAAAATGTCAAGAATGAGACCTAAGCCAGGAATAAAATTGAAAATCACAAACATGCGACAAGACCCAAATAATGAGGGTGTTGCAAGGAGATATTATATTGATGTCTCTGTGTAAATACATGCGGGCAGAGCTGTAAAGATCCTACCACCTCCCATGCATAGAGGATGCCTAGAATAATATTTGCCTATTTTTTTACTTTTTGGTAAATAATTTGTGGGTAGTGTTTATATTTATCCTTAGCTATCCCCTGCTTCCTTTAATAGCATGATTTGCTAATCAGGCTGCAACACTTGTAAGGTAAGTGCAGAACATATTTTCCTGTCCATTTTGCAGAGGATAAATTTGTCCAAATTACACAGCAAGTGTCTGGCAGAAATGAGACTAGACACCAGGGATAAAATCCCTTTGATTTCATTGAGGCAAGGATTTTATTCCAAGAGTCTTGTCTCCAGTTCTTTCCTCTGTCTGCTATGCCCTGTGTATTCTGGGCTTTTGTTGATACTCAATACAAGTCTTGGCTGGTAGGGTTAAAGGAAATTCTGATAGGGAGGCAGCAATAGTAGTGTTAACGTGGTACTGCAGTCATGGTTTTGTCAGCATTTCCATTATAAACTTCTGTTTGCAACAATTATAAATCGCCCATGAAAAATAGAAAAGAAAAAAAAAAAAGAAAAGAAAAGAAAAAATCACTGTGAACTAAAACTTGGCATACCAGAGTCCAGGAGGGAATTTTGAGCTTTTGGAAATAATGGCTTCTGATTACCATGGACAGGCATGACATGATGTGCAAATATACACTCCATATTGCACGGGGAAAAAAACATAACGGGTGTCACCACTTTGTCATGACCAAGAGCGTGAGGAGAGAGGGTCTTTCTGACTTTTGGAAATGAGAGAAGTATTTTTTTGCTCCCAGAAACATCCAATGAATGCCCTTAACTGGTTCTTAATTCTTCCTGTTTACTTTGTATCATCCAATGTCAGGGAAACACGACGGCTGGCTTTCGGGTGTCCAGTCAATCAGACAGTCAGCTGGTGTTGATCAGCACAGCTCCACTGAAGTCCAGTGAAGTTAGGTTGACTTACACCAGCGGACAGGCTGGCTCCGTATCATCTTTCCACAGAAGGCTGCGGCATTTGCTACCCATTTGGAGCACTAGTTAATGTTTGTTTAACTTCGAAAGTCCGTTTTTGCCGTACTGATCAAATTCCAGTTGCAGGATAGGCATAAATTGACTTAAAAGTGTTTTCACTGAGGACATAGTTGGTTACTTTTAAGTTGTACTGAGTACATATTTATTGTGTCGTATTCTGGGCTTTCTTCTGTCAGACAGCAAAATGATGGAGCAGGTGGTGCTCAGCCAGTTTACTGCCATCAGGCCGGTCCAAGAGGCTATAACGATCACCTCCTCTGTACCCAAATCGTGATTTTGCATGATGAAGCTGAGTCACTGACCATTCTGGGTCAGAGCTCTGGGCTGTCCCCGGGCCACGCTCCCCTCCTGCATCATCATTCATGAGTCACGCGAAAGACGAGATGTTGGCTCGTAGAGGCGCTTCCCAGCTCAGCATTCCCCAACAGCCGAGCTGGAACTCGAGTCCTTAGTTCTGAATTCAGCTTGGAAATAATTACAATGCCGTAGTAGCTTTGGCTTTCGGTAGCGTTACTAATAACTAAGCGCTAAATGTGAAGCAGCTTTGCTTGAAGTGCTCCAGGGTCAGGTTACGGAGAGCAGACGTCAAAATAAAGGTGCAGTCAGCTCGAGGTAGCACATTGAATTGCACGTCAGGGTTGGGTGTAGGAAGGAGAAGAAGAAAAACTACTTGCTGGGGTTTTTTTAGATGTGACATTTCAGTGATGTACCAACAGAGGAAATTTTGCTTGCAGAATCCTGTGAGCAAAACACTTCTGAGAATGTATGTATACAATTGTTTAAAAAAACACAGGGTTACTGACACAGATGCCAATTTGGTAGGGCATATGGAACATTTACACTTGCCTTTTTCATTCTTTCTTGCTACAGCTGGTACTGATTTAGTATGTGAAATTTTACTAGCAGGAGTGCTAATCAAGACAGAGATTTCTGTGAGGATTTAGTCATTTATGTGGAGGAAAACTATGGGTATCATTAAAAAGTACAAGATCATCTATGAGAGGAGCATTATCATTAGCAACCTAATTTTTAAAGCAAACAGAGGGAAAAAATACTGTATCTCTTGAACAACAGCAGCAGAAGAAAATTATGTTCTTGTAATGTTCAGTCATGTCACCTCTCTCTAAGTTTGGGAGAAGAAAATTTTAAATTCACTTAAAGAAAAAAAAAAAAAGCAATAGATGTTCCAAGGGGTTTTTTTTGTTGGGTTTTTTTGGGGGGGGTTGTTTTTTTTTTACCACTGTGATAGCCTGCTCTGCTACATCAAATGAATATGGCTAGGACTGGGATTAAATCCAAAAAGCACATCCAAATCCTGGATCTGTGTTTGAATCTGAGGCCTCCGTTCAAACCTAACTCTGTGATGGGGCTGTGTTTCCCCATCTCGGTGATTGAGAAGGATCCAACAGTATCCCACCTCTAAAATCCAGAGTTTGTAAAAGAGCCTCCCCCCCACCTTTTCTTTTTCCCCCCCCAGGAATTGCAATCTGGACCTGCAATGGAGACATTCAGAGCTTAAATACCAATTCCATCCAATTTCTGACGGTGACAAGAAACACTATATTCCATTAAGAAGGCAACGAGAGTGTATTACTTATCCAAAGAGGTGATTTCACGTTACACACAGTGTAAAAAATTATGCTTGGGTTTAACTACCATTTCCTGCCAAGATTATTTCAGCGCAAACAGCAACAGCGTAACTGCTGTATGTTAAATATGTTGTACAGGTGGCCCAGTGATAGGGGAGACCTGAGCAATAAAAGCCGACATCTGCGGCCGGAGGTGCCTGAGCGTGGTGGAAACGGTTGCGCGTGGTCCCCGTGGAAGGGGAGAAGGCAACGCGAGGCGGACGCTAGGGTGAGAGCCTGGGTTGATGGTGCTCTGAAATGCCTAGAGATTTGTCAGTCAGTATGCCCAGTAAATAAATAAATACCTGTCTGCAACTGTACAGGAATTCACCTCAGCTTCTCGGGGATTAGGCTTCATATTGAGCCTTCTGAATATGTTTGCAAGCTGCTCTGCTTTGCCATGACAGGCACTCTTTCCCGAGGCAAGCTACTGCTGAGCAGGGTTTGGAGAACAACATCAAGGCACCTTCATTTGTTTCAGGAGTGTTAACTTCCTCCCAGGTGCCTCCCTTGCTGGGGGAGGCAGTCAATTTTAGGCAGATTCCCAGGCAGCACTGGATTCAGTAGCTTTACAGTAGTGCAGATGTGAAGGGTCTCCTTTGGCACCGACAGGTAATCACTCTCTTGCAGTTACTTCATAAATGCTGCAAGGTTGCCTCGTGTACTTTAGGCTCTACCAGGGCTTAAACTTTCAAAGTAGTTCCCCTAAGATGGACATTAAGTCCCATTTTTTTCACAACCCCAGATTTCATCTGCTGTGACTCAAAGTTTCCTAGCGTTGTTATTTTCCAGTATCACATCTACCTTTAGTCACTAGTAGAAAAGCTGAAGACTTATTGTAGAGCTAGAAAGAGCTAAATGGCTTCTGGATATGACAATGACAATTTTCACTTAAAAGCCTTTTTCCCAAAATACATATCATCTCCAGGGGGCAGGGAAATGGCCATCAGGCTAATTAGCTCAAAGCAAGCGAAACCATAGGGGAAAAGGAAAGCTGGCTTGAACATTGCTGCTTGTACTAAAATTTGCTTGCATGTCTGTGACATGCATGCAGAGATGTTACCAGCGTTGTGGACAGGAGTGGGTCAGCTTCTTGTTTTGTGGCATTGGAGCATCTCGGATCAGCCGTTTGCAGCAGTGAAGCTCCCTTCTCCAGAAACTGCAAGCGTTTGACTTGTGCTGTTACGACCATCCAAACTTCTTCCTAACATAGCAAGGCAAAAAAAAGTCAGCTATTGGGTCAGAACAGGAAGATTGTAGGACTTGTCTCTTCTTCCCAGAAAGAGAACAAAATGAATCGTGATGGAGATTTTACTCTTGCCATCAGTAAGAATAGTTACATCACCACAAATGTGCAGTACGGCAATTCAAAGTCTTAGACAGTTTGTGATGTTTAAACATCTTAAGCACTGTTGAGCATTTTCTCTACATTTCTTGATATGGCACTGTGGTTTTATTTAAGCAATCCCGAAAATCGTGGCCAGCTGCACCATCTGCCAGAGATGATGCAGGATGGGTGCCTCCAGCATGTCAGCGCTCAGATGTCATTTAAAAGGGAAATGCTTTCTGTACTGGGAAGAGGGCAGAGACAAAGAGCCCAGGCAGGCAGCAGGCTGTGCTAAGTGGAAAGAAGAATTGATACCTTTTCTAAGGCCTGACCCGAACATCTGAGTTCCTTCCCTTGGGGTTTCTCACCCCCAAATGTTCTTTTTTTTTTTTTTTTTTTTTCCATGTGTGTCTTTTTTTTCTTTTTTCTCAGTTCTGAAGGATCTAAAAAAAAGGCTACGAGAGATAAAGACTCATCTGATGTTGAACAGGTGGCTCGTCCAGGTCATTGAGCGCGATGGTGGCTGTGAAAGCAAAACGTGCAGCGAGTCCCACCTCGGCGCGAGGCGCGGAGGTGCGCGGCGGGGATGCGGTTGGCATTTAAAGGTCAGTCCCTTGCAGGTCCCCAGCATGTTCCCAGCAGCAGGTGACCTCCGTGACTGCTCTCCCATCTCACACATCCATCTCATACAGAAGCCAGGCTGCACCTTTGTGAAACTGTTTGCAGAAGAACGAGGCGTGATCACAACTAAGCTGAAGGGTGTCATATTCACTTCACCACCGACATGAGGACCAGTGGTTGAATATTCGATTACATGTCAGTCACAGCACATTAGGCAATCTTCCAGTCTGCCAGCTTTGCCCTTACCAGCTCCAAGCTAAGTGTCACCAGGAGAGAAGTAGCACGGTGGAGGAAGGAGGCGATACTGGAGTCAGCTTGCTAAGGGAGCTTCGGTCCCCATCAAAAATGTCCTTTCTTATCATTGCAGTGGGTCTCGTGGGTCCCCCTTGCTGTGGAGAGGGTAAGGTTGTTCATGCCTCCTGACTGTGGATGCAAACCACTCATGGTGCAGTGGTGCTCATTTTTATCTCTACATCTAAAGGTATAAGCATGTGAAAAAGCAGCCAATGGTGTAGTGAAGAATTAGCGATCTGCCATTCCAGCAACACTACCAAAAATATTCTGTTCTTTCAAATAAAGTGGCTATAAAACCATGTTGCTCTGACCGAGCATTTTCTGGACTGTTTTGCTTGCAAATTACTTAGTGAAAATATGCTAGGAGTGGAAGTTAAGGGCTGTGGACTATTTCCCGCTTTGCTAAAGCCAGAAAAATCCCATTTCAGCTCCAAGAAGGAAACTACTTTCCAAAATGTCAGCTCATGCAGAAAGTCCTAGTTCAGCTGGAACGAGACGCTCTGTTTGCGCCTGGTGGTTTCTGGAATAACAAAAAGCCCTCTACGTCCATGCTGGGAAGCACAAGCAGGAAAGGATAATGTGGGTAGATAATTCCCGTTGGCACTGGGGCCTTATTATGGTTTTTGTTAAGCATCCTCCACCTGTTAGCACCAGCCACGTGAGAAGTAAACGGGTGACGTTCCCATTTTGCATCTTCTGCTTCCACAGTTGAGCCACACGTGCTGTTTGGAGAGTTTCAAAGTGAATTTGAAATCAAAGGAGACAACGCTGCTGTTACTGGGTGGGACATTCGTAAGCAGAACTTTACCTTTGTCTACTTTGATTTCAGATTCACTTTGAATGCTTTCCTGACAGGAGGTGCAGGCATCACACGACTCGCCGAAGCAGCACCACCATTAACTTTTCAAGTGACCGTTACTATTTAGCTAGAGAGACAATAAGATTGTGGTGGGTGTCAATGGGAATAACCTTTATGATACTTCCAAAGCTTCAAATCTATCCTCAGGCTCCAAAACTCTAAGAAGTACTTAGAGGGAGAGACTGCCTGCGGAGGGAAGAGTACAGAGTGATGGATGAAACAATAAAAATGACACCGCTGGTAAAACCGAAAGTGGGACACTGCTGTTTGCAATGTGTTGTGCATATGATTGATGTCAGGGTGATGGCATCCGGACCCCGTGTCATGTTATGGGTGCAGCATGAGACCCTCCATGTGGCAGGAGCCATGGTAAGTCCAGTAAGGTGAACTTGGCCGGTCCGGTGACTGGTGAAAAGAATACCTCCATGAGGAGCTGTCTGCAAGGACTGAGGGTAGCTCTCAGCAATAGAGTGGGGTGGGAAGGGGCAGGAGTCCGTTTTAGGTAGAACCTGGAAAATATGACTGGTTTCACCATAAATCACCCAGTCTTCCTTGACCATATTTGAAAAAGGGCATCTTCAGTGCCAACAGCACTGTTGTTGCAGACAGAAGGACCTGGCTGAGAGCAGCCACTGAAGTGTGCCTTACTTTTAAAAAGAAAGATGTGTCTTGACAGCTTGCCAAATACCACATCTGCCTCTCTTTGCACCTCTGTGGGTGAAGCTGAACAGCAAAGTGGTGAAGATGAGTGAACCTTTCAATTAACCGTGTGAGAGCTGCTCTCTCATTTTCTATCCAACAGCTGGAGGTGATCCCTGGCCTGGAAGGACCTCCCTGAAACCCCATCTGCTGCACCTGTGGGAGAGGCACAGCTGTGAGCTCCCTGGGGTGGGGTGAGGAGGCACCACACCATTATCACCTCAGATGGGTTGGGAGGAGGGTAGGGAAACATGCTGGGCACTGTTAAATGAAGGGCTTTTTCCTATTGTTTGGGTTTTTTTTTTTTCTATTGGAGTTTTTTCCTTCTTTTGTGTTGGATCTCTGTTCAGGAATGCTGATGAGCCCATGCAAGCCAAGAGGGTCTTTGAGTTGGCTGTTTCTTCAGGTATTGAAACTATGCCCTTGTTAGCTTCGGCAAGTCCATCCTGGTTTATCTAATTTGGTCTAAGGATTTTGGGGTTGTTTCTCTAGGGCTGTATTTTTAAGCGCTGCTCACAATAATATTAAATCCTCCCTCGATGCTCTGTAGGTTTCTTGGTGGGAACATTTTGCCTGTGACACCGAGCCTGTATTTTGTATGCAGTGCGTTGGCATCGTGTAAATTTTATGAACAACTTCTATTATCTCTGAAACTGCAGAAACAACAAACAGTTATAATTATAGTCTGAAGATGCTATAGCGTTTCAAATATGCCTACAGTAGTCGTATTGCAATGAAAGCGCGGTGTTTGTCTGCAGCTTTTGCTGTGTTCAATGACATCACAATTATGCTGTATGCGAGCTACAACTTCTGTCCTTAAACAGAAACAGCTTGTGTGAAACCTCTTAGGTTTTCCTTCTCATTTCTTGTGATAGTCCCTGGACTGAAATTGGTTGCAATAGTGAGTAAGGTAGGGTAGTGTATCTTTACAGGCTTTATGTCTGGGTTTGTTATTGGTAAGTTGTAGGTGCTTCGTGTTGGAAGATTAGGAAAAGGAATGAATGTTATTTAAAACTTCCGAATGGGCATTGTTGAGTTGTGATCTTCTGGTCCTGGGGTATTTGACAGTCTTGTGATTTGGGGTAATGGGATTACTGGGGAAAAAAAAAATTAAATTAAAAAATCAACAAAGACATGACATTATAAGTGTGCAAAACAAGGCTTTAATTTCTGAAGTAAATGCACTTTTAAGGGTGAAATACTTAAGCATGTGTCTTCAAGCATAGCCTTAGATTCTAATACAGCCAAGCCAGCTCTCAGGTGGTGTGAACAATGACATCCCACTGGCAGAACTGTGATGTTCACTAGCTGAAAAGCTGCCCAGGCACATATGCTTCCATCTTCTTTAAAGGTGAATTTGTATGCCTATTCATGCTTGTTCATAAAGCTCCAAAAAGATTCTACCTTGTTTCAAGTTCTTGTTTCAATTTTGCCAAAACACAAGGAGCTTCGTTTTAATCACACTTGCTAGATGCCTAATAGTTCCCATTTCTAAAGAAGAACTTTGCAACCCTGGACCTGAATTACTTGCTGCTCCTCGGGGATGCAGCAGTGTGGCCACAACCCCCTCTCCCACTTGTGAGCTGCAGCATTGCTGATGGTTCTGCAGAACTGAAGTGGTCTAAACAAGTCTTCAAGCCCACAGCCAGAGATGTTTCTCGTGAACACTAGGAACCAGAGTAACATCTAAAAATAACCACAGTGGCCTGCAAAACTGGTTGAAGAATAAGGCAAGAATTTCCCAACAAATATCTAATTACTATATTAAAAATATTTCTTTCATGTAAGACTTAGCTTAACTAACTCTGTAAATTGAATGTGGCATCTTTCTAACGCTTCTCTGAGTCTCTGTGATTGTTTTCATTATTGTTATGATTGTAACTGTTACTAGAATGAAATTATTTACACATGGAGCTAAATGATTATTTTCATTGCTATTCAGCTCTTGACTGCATTAGACCTGTACACTGCATCCACAAAACACCCAACCTCTCCAAAGCTGAAGGTCTCCCTATTGTTTGGAGTGGCTATTATGTGATGTTTCCATTGTTTTTGATGTTCAGGATGTACCAGGGAAAGTGGGAAATGGCAGATTAAGAGGTCTTCTGCCCATCACCTAACTGCCACAGTGACTTGCAGGATGGAACTGCTTTGGGATTTTCAACTGTGTGGTGGGCACTCAACTGCTGTCTGCCCACTATGTGTGCCTTCAGGCTGTCCTCACTTCAGCAGGCTCTTTTTCCACTTGGAGATACCTGGTCGTCCTAAAAAGGCATCCCTTCAAGATTTGTGAAGCACACCTGGCTCCATACGGGCTCCATGGCTGTGATGCTCTAGGAGTTGCAGTCAGATTTTAGGCTCTTTTTCCTCTTTGGCTTCCTTTTTATTTGCCTTTGGTAAACCTGGCTAGCATAGAAATAGCCCACAGACACCAGATCACTGGCATAACCATTGGGTGGTGGAGCACTGACCGGTAGGGCCATAAAAGTCAACGAAGTGCGTAAGCAGCGGAGCACGTAATGACCAGCAAGTCTGCAGCAGTTTGTCTTTAACACATGGACAGATATGGTCCGGTGATTAAAGCGCATGTGTGAGAGCCAGGAGAGCTAACTTCTGATTTTTGGATTGGCCCCTGACTTGTGCGTGACCTTGCGACTGTCACTTCCCTTTGCTATTTTCCTCTTTGGGAAGAAGGGGGAATACAAGTGTCGAGTGGTGGTGGGGGGTTGCTGTGTCCTGATTTATGAGTGGCCGTAAGGCTCGTGTCCGAGATCCTAATGGGAGACTCTTTAGAGAAGTGCAGGGAGTTGGGCAGGTGCTTGCTTGGAGTAAATCAGCATAGTTCAATTAAAGTGAATAGATTTATCCCATCTGGAGTGATAAGGGCTTTCCCATCAGTTTAAGCACTGGTCCTTAGTAGGTAAGAGGAGTTGGGGCTTCTGCTGCTTTTCTCTTGGGAAAGGTTGCACCCAAGAACATGAATTCAATAACAAAAGACCTGGGGCTATGGGATTAGTTACCAACAAGAAGGATGTGTAGAGGTGAATCTAGGGCCATTTTATTTCAGAAACATGGGAACTGAATTAGAAACTCTCATGTTACCTTTGACTCCTTGGCGAGGACAAATTAAAATTGGCAACCCTCTGTCTAGCAGTATAAAAGCGTTAACATCTGCATAGCTTCTGGTGGTGAATTTATGAAACAGATTGAGTAAAACTGATGTAAAAATGGAACAGGCTTTGGATGTGTGCAACTTTCAAAACAGATACTCTTTCTGGGATTGGTCAGCAGCTTGTGCTAGCTTAGTTAAACTTGTCTAGTTGGCCTGACTCAAACCTCAGCTTGGATATTCTTAGATCCATTAAAAAAAGGTTTACCACCCTTTTCCAGAGATGAGAGAGCTGAATTAAACCTAATTTAAAAGTGTTCAGAAAAAAAAGTATTAAGTGTTTTAAAAGCATTTCAATTAAAAGAAAATTCACAGCAAAACACAAGGAACTTTTACTTAGGCCAGGTCTGTGTTTCCAAAATCTGTACAGTAATAAGACACAATAGACTGAGGTGCTGATTATGCCAGAGATAATGTAGTTGTTAATGATCAAGTTAATGTTAAAAGCCATTACTGCTCATTGACATAATTCTCAGAACATTATACTGGAGAAGTGCACCTTTTGGGTAGCAACAAAATGACAAAATTGAAATGTTAAAAGTTGAGTGTCTGAATAATAGCCTGTGAAATCATTTAGACAAGATCATTGTTGTTGCCATTGTAAAAGAACCAGAGAGTGACAGAATGAGACGACAAAAAAAAAAAAGAAAGAAAAAAAGGGAGGGGTGGGGGGAAGGAAAAGAAAGAAGAAAAAAAAAAGGCAGGCACCAGTGTGTCTGTTTCCTGAAGGGAGATGTAAGGTAAAGAGGATTGCTGCTCCTCTGTTCTCTCTCTGCCTCTCCAATTTGGAGGGTCTTCATCTAACAACAGAGCACCCTCCTCTGGCAGCTCGCCAAAAATGAACACCCGCCTGGAAGCGATGGGGATGGGACCTGTCGCATTGTCCCAACACCACTCTGGAAAGCTTTGCCCGGTGCATCTTTTTTTTTGACTGCTTGCCAGGAAAATCTAGGACGGTGGCCCCAGCGTTACGTAAAGAAAAAAGTCAATCGTGGATGCTTTTGCTGTTCTGCCTGGAGAAAGGGTCATCGGTGATTGCAGCTGCTTGCGTGCTCGGCGTGGTGGAGATCGCGGGCTGGGACCCTTTACCTTCAACCTGGAGGATTTGCAGGTCGCTTTAGAAAAACTCTAAGCCCCATGCCACCCGTGGGCATCCCTTTGACTCTCTGGGCTTTAATAAAGCAGCGAAAGAGCGCAGAATTGTGGTAATGGGCTAAGCAACAGACAGACTATTAAACGCCTGCAGTGGAGGGACGCTTTACTGAGCAATATAGTGTACAACAAGCCTGTGTTAAAACATTGACCCACAACATTTGGTCCATAAAAATAGTTACATTCGCAGGGACTCCTGGCAGTGATAGTTTTAATGCAGGGTCTGTGTCATGGTATAAAATAAATGACTTCCGACATTACAGTAAACGCTTAAAAGCTCCACCGAAAACCTTTCTGTGCAAAGCAATGGGTATAGGATGACTACCTGCAAGCGATGGTAGTTTCAGTCCTGAGCCACCCCCGATTTTTGCTTTTGGGCAGAAATACCAGTCAGACCAGAAGCTAGACCCTCCTCAGCCCTCCTTGCTGTCCTTATAAACTTGGCTAAGTCAGCGTGGAAAAGGTACTGGAAACATAAACCAGAAAGTGTCCTTCACTCTGGATTTTCTATGAATGTGGTTTTCTGCTCTTGGAAAGAGGTACCTGTATTGTAAAGGGGACTTGGAATTTCACTTGGTTTATTTAACATCTCCCAGCACCAACATATCAGATAAATACTATGCACCCTCTTATTAAATTCCCATGTGTTTATAGTAAGAGCTGTTGCCTAATAAATCTGAAGGCAACATGATTCACTGTCATCTTACGCAGTTTACTGCTTCCTCCCCCCCAACACAAGTCAGTTTTGTTCACTTTTTATTTTCAGGTGAGGAGCTTGAAACGCAAACCATCTCAAACCAAAGCCATTGAGGCTGCCAGTCCACCCTCCAGCCTTCACCATTTTCCTCTCTCTAATGCATTAACTTTCTTGGACAGCGTTGATTCTTGTTCTCCTGCAGTTCTTGTAAGCTCCCTCCAAACCATCCAGTATATACTCTGCCTCCAGTAACTGTCTTTCTCAGGATATCTTACCGCGGGGTCTGCTACTTTTGGCACCCTCTTCCTGTGACCCCAGCCACTATTGAATTAAATCTCTTCCATGGTTTAGCTATGAATTGCAGCCTAAAGTCCATAACTAAACTGTGCATGATATTGGAATTCAGCAGGAGCTGGGGCCAGCAATTAGGAACGGTAGACCCTGCCACTTTATCTGTCATGACAGGATGGAAATTTTAGGGAAGGAGAATTACTGGCAGGTCACAGTTTGGAAGGAAGGTTGCTATAGTGTGAAGGATTGTGCAATCCATTAGGAAAAGTTAGAGCCTCGCAGAAGGGGTTAAACCTTCTCCCATTGTCTCTTGCTGTGCAGATGTGGACTTTTATTAATTTTTTATTATTATTTCCAAGGTGTGATCTTCCAGCTTAGTCAATTTTTTTTTTCTTCTGTCTTTAGGAAAGAAAAATCTGAGCAAGGAAGTGTTTCTTAAAATCAGCAAAACTTGTTACAGAGACAGATGTCTATGGCTAGAGGTTTTTCATGAAGATGGCTTCACCTCTCAGAAACAGACTCTGTGCAGTTGACCTCAACGTTCTGCCTGGATGCAGTTGCTGCCAGAGACTGTATTGAATAGATGGTGCCCATGGGGTTGGATCTGGGAGCCTAGTGCAGAGCTGGACCTGGGGTGGGTGTGCAGAAGATAGGGGAGGCTATCTGTGATGTGGTTTTGATGCCTCAGTGGTAGAGGAGGGTTGCCACGGAGCTTCCTTGTAGCCCTTGGAGGTATTGCTGTTGTGCTACCCCTTTGATGGAAGGGGAGAAATTTTGATGCATCCTCCCTCTGAGTGCAGAAATAAGAGGTTCATCTGCCCCAAGGACTGAAAACGGCACTATATCTGGCTAATTTTGCGAGCTCTACTTCATAAAGCAGCTTGGATCCAAGATCACGTACCATCCTGTGCACTCTTAAATGAGCAGTATTCAGTAAAAGTGAAATTACTGCTCCTGCCAGTTTTTCCGTTCTTGCCATTTCTTTCTTATCTAACTTTGAGCTAAGGCCAGCTGCTCTTCACCTAGATATTTATTTCTCTTAGATACTAATCAGTTGAGTAATACCTGCAACTCATCAAGTGGAGCTGGGAGTCGTAAGAGCCCTGCTGTCACTGAAGCCCCTGGTTTCCCAGAGTGCTCCCCTCTTGGTCTCATCTAGCTGCTGGATTAGAGAGGAGATGAAGCTGATCCTGAGCAGATCCAGCAGACTATAATTTGGAAGAGATAAGGAGCATTGTAATGTTCAGGGGTCTATCCTAGAAAAATGCATGAATCCTGCTGATTTTTTCTTTTTCTTTTTTTTTTTTTTTTTTTTTTTTCCTCTGGCTCAGTTTTGAGAGGACTCTCGCCAATTTAGTTGTAACTACTTATCCCTCGACTAGGGAAGTGCCATAGTTTGGGTTAAAAAGTTGATTGGGAAAGTGCAGGGGTGTAGGCAGAAGTTAGGGGCTTTGTGAGTCTGATGGATGCTGTCCATGCCAGTAGCTGAAGAGGGGGAACTTGTAATAAAGTGCTTCAAGGATTATGTGAAGAGAGATGTGTTTCTGAAACACTGCCTGAGCTGTGGCAGTTCAGAGTGAGGGAGCAGATGATGTTTTGAAGGGGACGTGGTGAAGGTAATTAAAGAGGCCAAGAACTGTTGCATAACTGTGCAGATGGGGAGAGGCAAGGTGCAAGTCAGTCAGTGGTGGAAAACAAGCTCAGGCAAAAATTAAAGAATTTGAATACGCGTCCCGTGTCAAATCCCACATTGTTTTTTTGGTGTAAGTATGTGCTTGGCTTGTCCGTCTCAGAGCCCTCAAGGTCTGGGTAAAATATTTCAGAAAACCACTAATTGGTCACTTTCCCATGTTAGTTAGCAGTTTCCTAAGATGTGTTTATGTTGAAAATACCAGAAATCATCCTACCTGTGCACAGTGTTCTCTAATTAATGCCCTGTCCTTCGTTGCTGCTAAAAGGCCAAAATGTTTCCTTCAAAGAGATTAGTTAAAAAGAACTGGGAGCTGCACAGAATATTTCAAGGAAATGAAACCCAGTCAGGAAAAGGGAACTCTTCATCTTACACACACACACACACAAATATAAAAAAAATAAAATAATTCTTGATTAGTATCAGCTTTAACCAAAGAAATGTCCCTTCAGAGTGAAGGACCTGAGTCCCATGTGTTACCCCAAGAGAAATTTAGGTCTGAACCCAGGGTTTTATAGAGAAAGTGCTGATACAGCTGCGGCACAGCGCAGGGTTATGAATGGGGTGTTGATAAGTGTTGTGAGCAGCCATCATATCGGAATTACAGTGCAAACCAGGCATGTGCACAGGTCACTGCTTTTTATGAACACATGTTCCCAGATCTTATGACAAATAGGAAAGTAGCCCATTTTGACCTTTGAAGCCTGTTGCAAAGTCATTGCTGAGCTATTATTTGAGTAGCTTGAGGTAGAATAATGTTCAACTCAGCTTCCTGGAGCTGCATTTGAAATGCAATTAATTGACTGCTGTTAGTTGTCAATTAACATTTATTATCAATTAGTTCATCAAATTGATTAGTTGGCAGGACCTTAAAGCCTAAATGCACTCCTTTCCATTATAAATATGTCTATAAGAGTAAAAGCCACTCACTAATTGATGTCAAACTGAAATTGCTTATGTTGGTCAAGAGACAGAGCACATTGTTTTCTAAATCCATATTAAATTAATTTTGCAGCAAATACATCAGTAGTACATTATTTTAAAACACTGTCTTTGGTGCATATGGCTTTGTGTGCACATCTCTTAAAGCCATTAAAGCATACAGGTATAACACAGGAATTGTTGGGAGCCTTTTTCCTCATTTGAAAAGTGATGCTGTCTCAGACAACCAGACTAATTCTTCATTAGTCTGCCCGCTGAAATGGCTTGTGGCAAAAAAACACGGCATGAAAGCCATTCAGTTTTAGCAGATTCACTGAAAAACTCTTTACATTTCTCCCTTCCTCCCTCTCTCCCCTCCATAGGCCTGTTCAGATTTTGAGGGGGGGGGGTGTCATTCTCTTGCAGTTGATGCTAATCAGGAATATTCAGGAACATCCCTTTGTGACCGAAACAGAACAGGAAAAGGAATCGCTGTGTATTTCTCCAAAAAATAGTGATGGGTATGTTATTTTCAGTACCTTATTCTTCTTGCAGGCCAGTAAACAGTTCCTGTGTTTGTGAGAGCCTTATTAAGGAGACGAGAAAAGCCTTGCAGTTTTAAACGCAATAGTTGTCTTGACTTACTTGCTCTTAATCCTG
The DNA here is from genome assembly GCA_025331215.1 of Actenoides lindsayi. Taxonomy (NCBI): domain Eukaryota; kingdom Metazoa; phylum Chordata; class Aves; order Coraciiformes; family Alcedinidae; genus Actenoides; species Actenoides lindsayi. The sequence continues at coordinate 91,956 of WTSP01017108.1, read as the reverse complement.
AGGCTAAGGAGCAGATAAAATCCTGAAAAGTCTTCCTTTAACTTTTTGTATGCACAAAATACCTGAGAGGGGTTATTCATTTTGATTGCCATTGTGCAACGAGATTATTCCTGCATCCCCCAAAACTGTGACCTAAATATGGCTGAAAGACACAACATGTGACCTGCTTAGTGCTGCCTGTCATGGCCTGGAGCCACAGCAGGAACTCTATTAGTGGGAACAGCACAGATGCTACCAGATGGCCAACATATTGTCCAGAGATGACCCATGTATAATTGCAGAAAGTTCAATACATTCAGGTTTTGAATTTAATTGCATTGACCACCTTAGCTACTGCTGCAACACAATTTAATTTATTTAAGGTGGAAACTTGCTTTCAGAAGGAAGGAAATATTTATGCTTTTAATATCACGTTTATGTTTTGCAAACTGTAGGAGCACAAGCCCTGTGCATGTTAACAGATGTTTACAGAGGTCAGGCTACCTGAATGTGGTTCAGGCAATTCAAACGATGAGGGAACAATACGAGATGTTTTTGAATTATTTTTTTTTTTAATTTTTTTTTCCCCATTCACTTCCTGCAGTTTATTTAGATCAAGTTCCATGGGACCAAATCTGGCAGTCTTGACTCAAGCAAATAGCCTGCTGGAGACAGTAAAAATAAACAAAAGGACTCTCTTAAATATTTGAGCATGAGGGGTTTGCTTGAATAGTGACTGCGTAACAAGCTGCTTAATTTTTATCTTTAAAAGATGCATTTGAGAGAGACGGCACAATTTACCTACTAAGACACGAGACTGGGAAAGTAAAGCCTTGTATTCAGTTTCTCTCCTGAGTACCATGGCTGTACTGTCTTAGCACAGCCCTGGGGGTCATACCAGGAGCCTTCTGGCTCAGACTTGGGGTCAGGACCTTCTGAAGCCGGCCAGCCTTTTCCATGCAGTGTAGCACTTGGCTCTTTTCTCAGCCTCATGGAGTGCCTCTGTTACCTTGAGCTGTAATATATTAATTTTCAGAGGGTTTTATTTGTTTTTCTAGTTCAGAAAGGCCTAACTCATCCCAAGGCTGGCTTGCAGTCTGATGGAGTAGCATTTTTTGAGCATGATGTCAGCTATGCATATTGCACGTCTATGAGAAATGACAAGAGATATGAACCTGGTTTGTTCTTCAGGACCAAAAATTCCAGCTATATGTGGACGGGAGCACATCGGGCCCCAAAAGAGCAAGTGAGAGGGTGCATTGTACTGCAAGACATCAGCAGTGCTGGAAACTGTGCCGAGGAGGGGGTCACACGTAGGGCTGTGCTGGTTTGAAGTAGATTCTAGAATGGTGGCCCCACCAACAGATCTCAGATCCCTCCCATTTCTCCTTCCCCTGTTGCCTTGTTGTACTATATTGGTCTTCTAGACTGTAAATTCATTGCAAGGTATTAAAATATGTATGTATTTAACACTAAAGTAGAACAGCGTAGAATAGAGTGGCCTGTCTGGGCCCTATCAAAACCCAAACATACTGATAGCATTATTATAATTTTTCCTTGGAGTAAGCCATGGCTGTTGAGTTACATTCATTATATTAAGCCATTTGTCAACTTCCACTAAGAATATTCACAAAAAAGCGGTCAATCATCAACAGATGAGTTAAAATCTAAGGGTTTTTTGGTGTGTGTATGTAATATAAGAAGATAAGTTGGTGATGAGGGATGGGTCCAAACCCTAACATGTGGGTTTTGCATCCAAATTGTCAATTGATGTGGGCTTTTGGCCCAACAATGGAGGAGAAAGCCTCATTTCACATGGCTACAGCTCCACTCTTTGCCTAAATTTAGTGCTCGAGGTCTTGATTTGTGCTCATCGCTACTAATACAGCAGACTTATTTCCTTCATGTGTAAGGAAAAAACCCTTCTCCTAGACCAGAACCATCAGAATGAAGAATCATTATTTTAGGGATGGGGGTGTGGGGGTGAATATTAGTTGTTTTTTGGTTGTTGTGTGTTTGTTGTGGTGGTGGTGGTTTTTTCCTTTTTTTTTGGTGTTTTGTTGTTTTTTTTTCCCATGCCATGCTGTCTCTAATCAAATGTAATCATCGCAGCATGTGCTATTGATGTTGTAATTGCTTCTTGAATGGTTTGGGCCCCAAGACTGCTATGCTTGTGAGGATGTCTGGTTTATATATATATATTTATATATATATATATACACGTGTGTGTGAGTATATATATATAAAAGATGGTGGACTATGTATCTTTTTATTAGGAAAACACTGTAATATCCAGGTAACGATGAAAGACTTGTCTCAGAAGACCTAGCTGGTAACACTTTCCAGCATGACTAGACAGCAGTCTTTCACCCATACTTCCTTTGTATAGCTTATTTCAAATGCTATCGATGTTCACTGTAAAGTGTTGAGGCCAGAGGTGTGGACATTGTGTATGTAAATCCTGTGGTTACAACATCTGAGCTGGAGCACGTGGCTTGTTTTGATGTTTCAGAAAGTGGCTAATGCTGTCTTGTCAGTTCCCAAAACAGAGCAGTTGTTTCTGGGTACTGAGTATCACTTAGGTACTACTAGAAAGTCACCATAAGGTCTCCCTGGGGCCTTCTCTTCTCCAGGCTGAGCAAACAGACAGGTTGAAAAAGCTCCTGTATATATGGGATCAAATGGGGAAGTGGATGAAGAAAGGGCAGACTTCATGGATATTGTATATGTGATGTGCACACAGAATTGTCCTATCAGAAGGGAACCAGTTTCTTCTTGTATAGGATGGAATTCAGGTCATCTTGTTTGAGTATTAGCATCACTTTCACCAACCAGAATATCCAGCTTGAGGTTGTCACTGAAGCCTGAAGTGCAGCTGAGACTCAAATTTATGATATATCTGAAGTCTTGGAGTGGGATTTTGATGACAAATTAGGGCTGACATTGGCATATTGGGAATCCTGAACAGAGGTACTGCCTAGCTTGGGTGGTCTCTTCCCCCCAGCATGATGGTTACTCTGCATCATCATAGTCTTGTGAGATGGCTGATCTGATCTGATGGCTCACTACTGCCAGGAAAAGTTGGTTCTTCTGCCCTGCCTGCTTTGGCTGTTCATTCCCATGGTTTCTCCTGCATGAGGTCTGGTATTTGTCCAACCCCTTGGTAGTTTGGTTGAGCATGCACAGCTGTGAGAAAACCAACCCAGCAAGGAGGGTTAGAAATATGCAGCTGTGACTAGGAGCTAACAGAGTAAGACCTTTAGAAGAAGCAGTCTGAGGCCTCAGCTGTCTTGTGAAGGCTCACACTATTGATATCCCTATGGTCTGAGCAACTTCTTCTAGAGTGTTTCAGAGGAAGCCTTAAAACATCCTTCTGGAGGTATGAATCCACACAGAGCTCTGATCCTAAGAGGAGCTGTACTGGTTCTTCTGCTTTGAACACCTGGAACATCCTATTTTTCTTTTCCTTAGCAGCTTGCTTTTAGCTCAGGGGGAGTGAGAATGAGTTCACCTGGCTTTAGATGTCTAGATGAGAGCTAGACTATTTGGGCTTCCTTTAAGCCAATAGGAAGAAATAGATCCTTTAAAATGTGTTTCATCTGGCCTGGCTTTATATCTGCTTTAGGATGAGGTTAATCCCACATTAATGGCATCTCTTTTTCTAGCCTGACTGTGAGAAGAGCCTCGCTCAGATGTCTGCAAGATAGACATCTGCATTTGGTCACATAAATCCCACCCGTAGAGCTGCTGCACTAATGTGACGAACCAAAATGAATGGCTTCAATTAATAGCAACAATAATAATATAGACTCTATAGTCTAAATATAGAAAATAATTTCATATTTTTGGGGTTTTTTTTCAGATGTGAGCCAGATCTTTTGATTCAGTAGGTCTCATGTTGAGTAGTTGGTTGCGATAGTCAGGAGCAGTGATGGTACCTCCTTTAGTCCAGCTAAACTAGTATACTCTTCCTGCAGGTACAAGCTGATAGAAATAGAGAATTCTCCAAGGTGTGGGTTTGGTTTTGTTCTTTTGAATGGTATTTGAAAAACAACACCTCTGTTTACAATATCCTTTGTCAAAGCACAATGTCTGCAACTTTTTGGAGCTACTCATGACCTCCAAACTTACTCTTTATTAGTGTTCCTCATTCAGCTAAGGCTGAAGAAAACAAATGAAACTAATTACTCTTGAAGTTGGGTATTGCCTTCTTGAGCTTTATGAGCCTATTTTTCTGAAATTAGAAATTGCCTAACTATGTGGAATGTTTCCAGCAAAACTGCTTCTTACTGCCACAATTTTTACAGTCACATAAATTGCCTTGTGGGCTACCTTTGGGTAGGCAGCAGTGACATCCAGTGGCCAGTGACCTGATCACAGGTCATCTCCAAGAGCCTGTCTCACCTGGGACATCTCTCCCTTGGTAATGTTGTCTGAGACCACTGTGGTTTAATACATTTATTCCACTAGATTTTGTGGGTTGGCTTCCCTCCCCACACCCAGAGACTCCAAGATCCTCAGGTAGATCTTCTCTGAAACTCCAACAGAAACTCCAAAAATCAACTGATAAATAAATAATGAATTAAATAAATAATTTTTAGATTGTTGGCTTCAATGTAAAGTGCTTTAATATGTCTGCTTGTAGACATAGCTCTCTAAATAGGGGAAGAAGAACAAGGTGTAGGTATTGATGTTGGAAAAGTTTGGCCCTTGACGTGTCCCTCCTTGGTGCTTATATAGTCCATGAGCCTTTATAACAGAGGGACACATGGTCCACCTTAATTTTCAATAGGTGCTCCTTTCAGTTATGTCAGCTACTTAAATTTATTTGCAGACAGTCAATTCATATTGATCATAACTCGACCTTACAACGACCTTGAGCAAAGGTACTCTCTGACTGCTATAGATATTGTGATCAATACTGGAGAGCAATTGACTATACCTAGTTACTGATAAATGAAGTTGTTTGGTTTGTTGGGGTTTTTTTTGTTTTGGTTTGGTTTTTCATTGTTTGGTGTTTTTTTTTTTAAAGGTACACTCTTTTCAGAAACAAAGATAACTGCTCATTTAGTCGACTGTTTGCAAAGGTTTAATATTGATACATGAAGTTATAATGACATCCTTGGGCATTCTCAAATGGTAGAAAACAATAGGGTGCAGAGTCACTGCAGCACATAAAGGAGAAAGAATCATTAGTTCCCAACTTCAAATAAGAAATTTCATGATATTTATGACAACAACACTGAGAACAAATACACTTACTTAGCAGCACTCATCAGAGAAGGCATGTATCAAACTGTGCCTCTTTTCTTTATGTGTGAGCCAGGTCTAGTGAAATAAAACACTATATTACTGTGCATGGAACAAAGCCTTTAGTACCACTTATTTTACTTTAGTACCACTCTCCTTTGCACATTTGTGCCTGAATTAAATTGTGCATCCCCAGGTATAACCAACTGTAATCACGAGGAAGAGATCACTTTGGTCTCAGCACATCTGCTACACATTGATACACTTCCCCACGATGCCTGAAGTTGAAAGGGAAGATGCAGGGACGTTTTCCCCTGCTATTCCTCTTGCTTTGCTCAGTCCTGCTGAGCTCCGGCAGCAGAGGACTGGCAGCTGAGACGCGAGCAAATGAAAGTCCATTGGCAAAATGGATGCATGGGAGGGAGGCTTCATCCTCAAATCTGCTGGTTTCTGAATAGGGGAGGCAGTTCCAGTGCACACTCAGGGCTGAGGTGTGATGCCCAGAGGATGCTCCATGGACATGGGAACATCAGAGCTCAGAGGTACCAGTGGAGTTTATCTCCTAGCAGTGGCCCTGAGCTTGCTTTCCATCAATGCTGCTTTTTAAGAAGTAGATTTTTACATCTGTGACATTCTTTACAAAAGAAATTAATTAAATGGCGGGATGATTAAAGTTACGTAAATCAGAAACAGGAGGGGAAACGTTTTGCAGGCACAGACCTCCCATAGATCTCCCTGCGCTTTTCAGTGCTTTCCCCAGGCACTTGAATTTCTCTCCTCATCCCCAAAGTTAATCTCCTGACCATATTTTGTCAGTCCCATACAGTAAGTGAGTTTCATATATATATATTTATTTCCTGCTCCCCCGCCCCCCCCCATGATTCCCTGTTTTTTTGTAGAGACAGTGTCCTTCTCCAAGTTCCCTCTACATCTTATGCTTCATTTAAGCCATTTATTAATAAACTTGTGTTTTCAGTGCATTGGTACATCAATAAAGTAGAGAGTGGTTCAGTTAGTCAGCATTCTGGGAAATCCTTTGCTGTATCGAAGAACTGTAAATCTCCATTATTGCTTCCCATAGCACAAATAGAGAATAGCCTCTTACCTTTGCAGCGTTCTCTGTGTTAGTTTTTAAGGCTGAATGCTTACATATTCCCTAGCAAAGAGGATCAGTTTGTGTGTAGCCCAGCCAGGAGGCATTCGTTGGGTTTTGGTTTGGTTTTTTTGGTATAGCTTCAGCTACTACCTGGAAATTCAGCAGCAGCGAAGGGAAGCCAGGGTGAGTGCAGCAGGAAGCAATATTGAAACATTCGGATGAAAATAATCATCAAGACTTCTAGGCTTCTTTCCAAAGTGAACCTAAACTGGAGGCTTTAGCGATTAAGTCCATGACTGATTGAAGAGGTATGTCACCTGCTACTCCATGGCAGCACATCCCATCGCATGGCAATTGCCTGCCTGGAGTCATTATGGTGTATTACATCCTTTTGTTATCAAACTGTGTCATGTTGCATCACAGTCAGAAGCAGCCGGATGGAGACGTGGCTGACACGTTGCCTGTAACAGATGCAATGAGACATAGCATCCAAAGCACATACCTGCTTTTAGTCAAGGCTCAATTTGCTCAGAGTGTATTGCTCGGAGTGTATTTTGACATATCTACAGAGGGTTTGAAGCCACAGGTAATCCCTTTTGCGTTTGCCAGCCTTCACTCAAGGCACACGTCTTGCTGTTGGACTAGAAAGATGTGCAAGATTGAAATTGCCTTTGCTTGTTTCAGTGCCATCAAACAGGTAGGAAAACCTGCTTAGTCTAGTTAGTGCAATAAATGCTTGAGAACTGGAACCACTAGGCACTCTGGGAGGTAGTTCTTTTTATTTTAT